>JACXGJ010001341.1:51857-86860 GCA_016801105.1 Esox niger | reverse complement strand
CACACACCCGCCCACACACCCGCCCAACCACCCGCCCAATCACCCGCCCAACCACCCGCAGGTTTAAAAGGGGTTAGTACATAGTCACTTCACCCCCCATCTATATGTCTAGAAATTCTAACTACCACTGGCCTAACTCCGCCCCAACCCTGGATGGAAAATTATGATGCGGTTTACACACGTGAAGCCGATCTGGAGACTAACATCACAGCTGACGTCTGACTATGAAGACAACCACATTCAACAAAACAAAATACAATTGCAAAATAATATATATTATAGAGGCCAAGTACGGGGCCCCCACCCACCGTGGGGAACCCCCACCCACCCACCACGGGGCCCCAGCGCAGACACCCCCTGCAGCCCCAATAGACACACCGGTGTCAACTGCCTCAAACACCCGCATCGTCTCAGAACCAGTTTATTGCCAAACTAATGTGGTTCACTATTGTTTGTTCATGATTCATACTCCTTAGTGTGTGTTACTGCTTTTCTGTCATTGCCGTATCTTTATTGTACATTTCTGTCAAGCTTTTCACGGTTGTTTACTAGGCGTGTGACAAATAACGGTTGATTTCAACAAGATAGCGAGGGAGAGAGACTACCGCATGGGGCAGGAGAGAGGAGAGCGAGAAAGAGATAAGGGTTGGGCCGGGGATTGGGGGGTGTCAGGTGAAATGAGGGTAGGCAGCATCTTAATATGGCTCCATGGCAGAGAGGTCGATAGAGGGATGACAGGATGTCATGGCTTAAGGATTGAAATGCTCATATCAATTCCAACTGGCGGACAGGGAGCTAATCTGGACTTGGAATGGAATGAGAATTAAACTGACTGAAACCACGCAGGCAGAGAGGGAAGGAGGGATGAGTTGACATTGACCGGCTGACGATAGATCCAGCAGCGGGGAGGAGCATGGAACGGGGAGAAGGGGAGGAAACATGGGGGAAGACGGAGAGAAAATGCCAGAGGGGGGAGCAGGGGTGAATGGTGAGACCTGAGCCGACTCACCCATCGTGCGAGGTCCCGTCATGGCATTGTGTGGCGACATCGGAGGCGGACTGTCCAGACCCTCTGTGGCCCGGTACGAGGACTGGGAGACGCGGCGCTCGTGGTTATCCAGTGGGCTGGTCAGTGGCTGCTTCAGCACCGGGGGGCTCCCGAGGACCTCCTGGGGACAGCCAGGGACAGAGGACGGTGAGTGTCGGGTGACTAAAGAGTCAAAGAAGAAATACTGTCCCAGACTACGTAAATACAACAACAAACACTTAAAGTAGCATAGATTTCCCATAGCTGTAAAACCAGCCTCATACTGTACAATAAGCGTCGGCAAATGGCCAGAAGCCATTTGTTCAGTGGTCAATGTATCACAGCAAAGATTATTGGACCAACCAGCCACTCAATGAACAGGCCACTTTTAACACAACACTCTGCCTGAGTGATCTGGAAGAAAGGGCTTTATAGAGCTTCAGACTAATGAGACCCACTAGAGCCCATGAACAGTACAATCATTCTGTCTCAGTGAACATCCAAATGTCCCTGGTGGTTCCCTGTTCCTTACAGAGTACCCGACTGCACCTTAGACCCGGATACAACAACCAGCAAGTGTCTGGTCAGACATCGTTCATTATGTAGGGTTAGGGTGTAATTCAGAACACGAAATCAGTGTTATACTGTCCAGTTTATTGGGGTGGGGTTCTCTGATGAAAGAGCATTACGGGAACCAGAGAAGAACAGGTTATTTCCCACCAGCAGATTGTGAAGACGGAATACAGCAGTGTTTGGCAGTCACCTGTAACAGTCGACAGAAGAGCTGAGAGAGCTGGTGGAGTAGAGGCAATTTATCATACACCCACTCCCTCATTCACACTCTCTATTTCTCACACACACACACACACACACACACACAAGGAGCAGTTACCCCTACAACATGAATTAAAGAAGATTCAGTCAGAGTAAGGAGAAGGGGGCGGTAAATAGCAAGCGAGTGAAAGACAAAGCTTGACCCCAGACCTAGAGGAACTCAGACCTACCTGGCCACCAGCCAATAGCAACAGTAACCAAAGCTGGAGCAATAACACGGAAAGAAGAGGAGGACAGGAGAAAAGAGGAGGTGCGGGGGAGATTCTTTAGGAAAACAAATAGCGAGGCAGGCGGGAGTGGAGCGTGGAGAAGGAAAGGTCCGTGTTGTCTGAAGGACCAGACCGGTGCCATGTTGTCGGCAGTCTGCTGAGGGATCACAGCCGTGGGTACACAATGACTTATAATGGTCCGTCCGTTTAATACAAATGTGAGGTTTAATGAAGTTGGGAGCAGAGGACTTTATCTAGTCCAGGTTTGATAAGAGCAGAGCGAAACGGAAAGGATTGGCGGTGGCACACAAAGAACAGTGTCGACGCAATTACAATTAGAGCCACGTTCACACTCCGAGATTTAATAAAGCCCCGGCCAAGATGAAGCACACTCAGTAGGGTTTCAGTTGTAAAACAGAGGGTACATTTTATTGGTTTTTCTTGATCATCTGGTGAGTATGTGGACTGAAAGGCTTATGAAAACATTGTCACAGTCTGACAGTCAGAGTAAGTATGGGCCGATCTCAGAGGAGGGAAAGAATGTCAACTGATAAAACTTCATAAGTGAAGTATCTGGTAAAAGATTGAATCATCTCAAAATCAACCGAAATCATCCCCACGATTAATGTGACGTCATACATTATACTTTATGTTCAATGTGAAGAACCATCTAACATAAAGACATAAAAAGTTACATCAAAACTGAATAAAATGGTTATGTGAGGCAATTCCTTAACAACAGCTATTCACTAACACTGAAATGCCGACTCGAGCCACATGTTGCCTTGGTGTGTGTGTGTGTGTGTGTGTGTGTGTGAGCGCAAGTGTCCACGTTGTGAAAGGTGTGTTTGCAAGCATGGATGCATGCAGTGTATCCTTGCAGAAGTGTATACGAGTTTGAGTCTGAGTGAAAAAGCGACTAATTTCCAGTGCTATTACAGGAGGCTATCATCACCTCCTAATCTCTTAATCTAGACATCTTCAGACTGGATTATCCCGCCAAGCGAAGAAGGCCCACTGATTCACCCAAGGAGAGCCTCGTCAGGAGTTCCTCAAATTCTCACTTGATGACTGACTAACACATACACCAGACGCACTCAAGAAGTTTCTCTTGATGACCAGGCGGTGTGTTTGCTTTCCGGGCATAACACTCGTCTCGGGCGCTGGGTGTGTGTAGTAATCCAGCCAACTTTTCCCATAATGCTGTTAGTAATTACATTCCTTAAGCCGCCCAATGCGGTCCACGGTGGGAGCGACAATCCTGACCAGCCGACAGAATGACCGTCAGACCTGGCCACTGGACACTTTGCCTCTTCACTTTCCACCCGCATTTTCCTCCCAAGGCGTTCTCAGTCCCTCATTCACTCTCTCCGTCTCGACCTCTTTCTCTCCATTTCTCCGTTGGCATCAACACCATCAGCGGCGTTATAAGGTGTATATGGACGAACCCATTTCTGGTAGATAGCCATTCTCTGTGTGCAGTATGTATTAGCCCAGTGCAAGGCCAATTAGACTGGTGAAACTATAGCTGGGCAGCATGCTGTGATAACTAGTGGAAGGAACATACACTGTGTCCAGATGGAATGAAATGCTGTGCATTTCACGTCATCACACTCAAACACATATAGGTTGGTGCGTGTTTGTGCGTGTGTATGTGAAGAACAGAGCTGGACTGAACTGAGCTGACATAAGACGTTACCCCTGAAATCCCCTGTAGCACTCAAGCGCGCTACTAAACCGCCTGATTCAATATGTTATCATCTAAATTGGACAAATGTAGTTTCTTAGCTGGTCCTAAATGAGTTAGGCTGCTGAACCAAGCTGCGGCTGAGTGACCCAGGTCTGTAGTGGACTGGAGAGTTGTGCTTCTCTGATTCCACAATCTACTTCACTGTGTTCACCCAGCTGCTATTAGAACTCAACCTCCCATCATGCAATACGCTCCCTGTCCCCCGTCTGCAAACCTCCACCGTGAATCATTCGGATCTGCTATGACATCATGCCGAGCCGTCATCATGACACCACACGCATGATCTAATGGGACCTCAATGCCTCCCCGTAACACACATTACAGCGTTCAGGGAAAGGTCAGACACAAATCTCTCTCCTCTCCTCTCCCGCCCTCCCGCCCTCCCTTCCATCCACTTCTGTGGGGAACACATCTAAATGCATGTCGCAGGACTGTGTCGCCATCCCTTCCCAAAGCAGACGGACGGCCGGTCAACTCAATACTAATAAAAGCATAATTTACAGGGCCGGGCTGATTGATAGCTCTCTCAAGGCCTTATTGATCAGGGTTACTCTCCTCTCGACTACAGGGCCCTGGTTCTTTTGTTAGCCAAGGCACTTCCTTCCCACTGTCAACTCCCATCAACGTTGTCGAGCTGAATCCCATTCAGACATCAGTCATTGCTATGCATATAGGGACAGTTGTACTGTAATTTAAGGGCTTCTATCTTCAGTGTAACATCATGTGTGTTTAGTCCCGTCTTCATAATCCACAGCAACAGGGTATTCGGTCTTTTAACCTCCATCTTTGACGCACAGCAACAGGATATGAGGGGAGCAGTTAGGTCCGTTGTTTGATTCCTCTCCGGACCTCCCTACCCATCCCACCTTGATGGATTGGGACTACCTTCCCAAATGACGCAATACTCACTTCGGAGTGCACTACATTTCCTCTGAACCCTGTTGGCCCAGGTCAGACGTAGTGCAATATAAAGTACATTATCAAGCCATTTGGGACCCACATGCTGTACTGTAGTTCATCTATAATGCAGATGGTATCTGAATCTTCCATTACCAGACCATAGCACAGTACTTCCCAGTGGACCTTGCTGCTCAGTAAGTCCAGTAAGTGAAGTTCCCCTCTGAGCCTCCGAAGGGAGGAAGGCTGTGAACTCCTACTAATTTGTGTCCTCATCTTGTCTTACTAACCCCAGCACTGTAAAAGGCGAGGCGTAACCAATGCTTTGTGGATATGTTGTAAACACATATGGTATTGACAACGACAGAACTGAACAACTGAAGAAAGCCTGCACTTCTATTTCAAAATGTGATGTTTCTCTTGTTTTGTGCTTGCTCAACATGAGCAGGCTTACAAGGCCAGAGTTCGGACTATAGCTTTCCGATTACCCACAAGTCAGGTGTTTCAAGAGAATAGGCCAGTATAGCACTTTCTTCTGCCGTATGATATTTACATAATTGAGAGAAAGACTAGTGTTTCCAAAAGGCTTTCATGTGGTCAAGTTAAGGAAATGTTTTACATAAAATGCTTCTGTTCTGCCTCCGGGGACATCGCACTCTGCTGAGACACACAGAAACTTAGGAAGGTGGTAGATGGGAATAGAAATATCTTTGTTTCAATAAATGAAATGAAACAAATGGAAAGGGGTTAGTGAAACCAGAGGGAGCGTCAGGGATCACAGTAGCATCCTAAGGCTGTTATATTCATGAATTTACATGAACAGCACATTCCATACTATTAGCCAGCCGATGCTACATACAATATGAACGCTAAGCAAAATGTAGCAGAGGCGAACAGGTGAGGTCTTTATAATCTCACATGATAGACTAAAACTACTAAAAGTGCTCTGGTTGCAGCTGGAGTTCTAGGCAGATTTCACACGAGATCACAGCAAAGGAATGCTGACTGTTAGAACAAAGTAATAAAAGACAGGGTGTTGTAGGTTCACAATACAAAAGGCACTCAAACAGACCTAAAGACTGATAGAAGGGGCCAGGTCACCGCAAGACGACTTTGAAGAAACAAGAGACCTGCCGTCGCTAACTACGATCACTGTTATTAAACGTTACTTACCGGCCAAATGGCCTCGGTCAGAGTGGAAGTAGCTCCACCCTTAGGTAGAAGTAGCTCCACCCTTAGGTAGAAGTTGCTCTACCCTTAGGTAGAAGTTGCTCTACCCTTAGGTAGAAGTTGCTCTACCCTTAGGTAGAAGTTGCTCTACCCTTAGGTAGAAGTTGCTCCACCCATATGAAGAAGTTGCTCCACCCATATGAAGAAGTTGCTCCACCCATATGAAGAAGTTGCTCCACCCACACCCATTCAGTGCATCCGGTGGAGATGCGTTGAGAGCATTTGTCTCACTGCATGTAGCAATGTGCATTTTACATACAGACCCCTGCCCCTTATTCTTTCCTTTCCAAAAAGTCGAAAAGGAAAGTTTTGCGTGACAGAAGCGTTCAAACAGAAGCGTTCAATTTGCAGTGGTCTCTTAATTTGAACCCTTTCTGTTCCTCACTCAAAACCTGCCTTTTTGACATTTTTGGAAAGGAAAGTAAAATGTGCAGTGGTCTCTAGCCATCGAAGTGGAGCTGGATATGCACACACATGCGTGTACGTGCGCAAACACACACATGCGTGCATGTGCACACACACAAGCACACACGCACACACAAAAATGAGACATGAGCATGGTTTAGTCAAACCCATCCTGCAGTCAGCAGCCTAATACACAACTGCAGGCTGTGGAACGTGACTCTCACCAGCCTCTTCATCCCATGCACACAACAACAACAACAACAACAAGACAACACAATGACTTCAGCCGTTACCAGCTGAATCTGCTTCAGGAGGATGTGGGGAAGGATAATTAGACAAAATGTTGTATGCCTAAATACATTCATTAATGTACACTATCAGAGCCACAGGTAGGGGCGCTTTGCTAAGCAACTGCTTTTGATAAAAAAACTAAAACACGCGCTAAGACAACATCGCGGCAGTGTGCCCTGGTGTGTAAATTGATGATTAAATCATGAAAATAGAAACTAAACAGAATGTGTGAGTTAATGTGAAATAAACTCCATCTACTCACAACTTTTAAATCCTGACTTCCATTTGTAGCTTTTAACAAAGGTCACAAAATGTTCAATTAATGTGTTTTGATTTGGTGGCATGCCGGAAATAATTAAACTGGAACACAAATAGGCCAAGAACTGTGGTGATAAAAATGAATAGCATTTAAATGACTATCCAAGAATTGAATTGAAATTAACACGTGGCAATGATATTAATAGAAGGCAGATGAGTCTGAGAAATTACAACAACTGCGTCCCAAATGCCACCCCATTTTTTATGTAGGACACTTCTTCAGACTGAGGGTCACATGGCCCTGGTAAAAAAGTAGTGCACTACATGCAGAATAGCCTGGCATTTGGGATTCAGTCTTGAAAGCATTGATTAGATTCTAATGCTTTGAAGATAAATTCCCAATGACCAATCACATTCATTTAATATGTGGGTCAGAAATACACTTCCTCAAACTTTTGTATGCCCTATTTCAGTCGAAAGCATAAAATGACTAGTCCAAGTTCTATTCTAGAGTAATGATATCAAACTGTATGTAAGCCAAAGCCAGAAACGACTACAATATTTCTACTCTGATAATGGATGAATACAGCGATTCACATGGTGGGTTACAACTCAAGTCAAATTTTCTCTTCTCTCACAATGTAACCCTGTCTTCAGCATATTCATATAGAAGGGTGCTATACTAGAACTATACTTTATTCTGCATCATACTGCATATCTAAAACCTGGATTGGAAAATCAAAAGTGAAAAGTCTCTCATTAAGAGTTAGTGTTCACCCATGGCCTTTTGTCACTTTGTTAAGTGGTCTACTCTGAAAATATTCTCAGTGTAAGATGAACACTGTGGTCATAAGGACAAAAAAAGAAGCACTCTGCATACAGTCCCTTGCCCCCTTCCATAATAATGAGATGAAAATGCCTGTCAGGACAATTCCTCTCATCGGTATGCTTCTTTTGTCTGTTAGTTGTCTCTCAGACGGGTTTTGGGTTGTGGGAACAAGGGGGTAGGCCTTGAACATAACAGAAAGCAGAGAGCCTCTCTCTCGGCCACAACTCATCCAAGGTTCCATCCAGAACACTGGGGGCTTAAAAACCGACTCATGAATGCAACAGAACAGAGGGTGTCAAATTAGTAAGGAACAGAAAACACAACTGTGGAAGGATTAACCATAAAAGCCTTCTTTGTAACCAGTGGCAAGATTCACACCCTTATAAGCCCATTGTAACCTCCATAACAAGCATATTCAGAAAGGAGGATGGGCCCATTGTACAGGACATGGCCAGCTAATCATCCCCCTAATTGGCATATATAATTCCTTACCTCTGCCTGCCTCAAACTGATGTGCGTGAGCGTTCTGGCCCACATTGGTCACAGTGCTTCACCTGCAAGTGGGTAGTTCACATAGTGGTGGATGAGGTGAGCTTTCCCGCTTAGTATGTAAAGCGCTTTGGGTGTCCATCGCAAAGAAGTCCAATCAATTATTATCAGTGAAGCTTGCGAAAGCCCCACAGCTTATACAAGTCTAGTAAAGTTTTTTCAGGGATGATGTCGATATTTTGGAGCAAGTGAGACTGACAGGAGATAGTTCAGGCTGAAATTCGCTATCGATAAAACAACTTCAATCATGTTAATATGCATATTAATATCATTGTTATTATTACTATTCAGCCAATAACCTCCTCTTTAGAAAGCATTAGTAGCAAATTGCCTTGGCTTCCCTCTCCTCAGACAGAGGAATTTCTATGTCCTTGGATGCATCCAGTGCTCACATCTACTTTTGACAATAGCAAACTGCCACTCAATATCATGACTGACTGACTGGATGGCTGACTGAATGGCTGGCCTCGGAGCTGCATATAACTCTGGAAAAAATTAAGACCATAAACTGAAAATTATACTTGATCAATTATAATTCTGCAAATGAAGGGACCACTGCAAAATTATCAGTTTCTCAGATTTTTTTCATAGGTATTTGCTTGAGTAAAATGAGCATTTTTGTTTTATTCTATAAATTACTGACAACATTACTACCAAATACCAAATAAAAATATTTTTGTAGAAAAAGACAAAATAACCAAAAAATATAGTTTTCAGACCTCAAATAATGCAAAGAAAACTAAATAATATTCATTTTTCAACAACAAAATACTAATGTTTTAAGAGTTAAAATATCAACATTTGGTGGAATAACCCACATTTCTTATAACAGCTTTCATGTGTCTTGACATGCTCTCCACCAGTTTGTCACATTGCTGTTGGGTGACTTTATGCCACTCCTGACACAAAAATTAACATAGCTCAGTTGAACTGGCTGATTGACCTGGCTGTGTGGCATGGAGCATTGTCCTGCTAGAAAAAACTATTCTCAGAGTTGGGGAGCATTGTCAGAGCAGAAGGAAGCAGGTGTTTTTCCAAGGATAACCTTGTACTCGGCTTGAGTCATGCATCCTTAACTAAGAACAATCTTCCTGATTCCAGCCTTGCATCCCCAGATCATCACACATCTTCCACCAAATTCCACAGTCGGTGAAAGACACAGTGGCTTGTAGGCCTCTTCGTCTAACAATTAGACAACCAGGTGTTGGGAAAACCTGAACATCGGACTCGTCAGTGAAGATGACCTTACTCCATTCCTTTACAGTCCAATCCTTATGGTCTTTTGCAAACTTCAGCCTGGCTCTTCTTTGCTTCTCATTGATGAAGGGCTTTAATCTAGCTTTGCATGACTTCGAACCCGTCCTCGCCGTGCACTTCACACCAGCTGCTGTTTGCCATTCTTTTTGTAGGTCACCTTATATCATGCCGGAAAAAATTAAGAGGAACAGAAGGGTTAAAATTAAGAGACCAGTGCAATATTTAGTTTTCAACTTTATTGGAAAGGAATGAAAAAGGTGCAGTGGTCTCTTAATTTTTTCTGGAGCTGTGTGTGTGTGTGTGTGTGTGTGTGTGTATGTGTGTATATATCTGAGCCAAAATTGAGTCCAATACAGAGAAAAAGTGTGTTTCTCCCTATCTGTCTCTGTCTGAGTACTGTGAACCCTCCAGGCTACTCAGTGTAAAAGGGCTTACAGAAAGACTGGCTGGTCTGATAGGAGGGATCTTGGAAGGCCTTGAAGGGACAGGTGCCCTTGCCCAGGGACACAGTGGGGGACAAATGGTTGGCAGTGAGGGTTAGTATAGTGTGTGTGTCTGGGTGGGGGGGGGGGGGAGACCCAGCAGGAGGTCTACCCAAGGGCCATGGGAGAGACACCAAACATCATCACACCAAAACGAATCAACGATGATGTAGGATGAGCGACTGCAGGGGAACGGTACTCAGACACACAAAACACACGCAAGCACCCCCTCCACTTCAAATCCAAGTGCACGACTGAATGGAACCAGCTCATCTCCATAATTAGCCCCATCGATCCATCACCCAGTACATACCAAAAGGATATTCGCTCCGCCACTTCAAAGCCAATAAAGTTTTATAGGTATTTAAAAGATAAACCTAGGTTTATAAAACGTTATGAGAACAGCCCAACTGGTTAAAAGATTAACATGAATGGAGCCTGAGTGGAGATGACGGGACTTGATCTTTTTTTGATTTGTCAGAACAGCCAGCAGCACCGATCAGAACCGTATCTGGGCTAGTGACTTCTGCAAGCTCCATTACTTTCGATCCTCCCACCCCTGTAATAGCCTGATAACAACTCCTCTCTTTAATTCGCTTTTTCACAGGCCAACCTCCCTATCTGCTTATTGCGGTGGCCTGTGTCTGCCAATCATCCGCCATTCAAGTGGCTCTCGCCGTATCATGGAGCAGCACATTGTCACGTCAGACATATGCAGAAAGCCAAGAAGAGTTACTATCAAAATGGGATCTTTGCTGGGAAGATTTGCATGGCAGTAAAGCTCCTGAAGATGTCCCTCTATCTCAAAGACCCAGCACAGCGGGCCGATGGACAGAAGCTGGTGGCATGGTAAAAATCCTAATCACTAAGCCGTCGTTTATCATTTAAAGCTGACAAGGAGTCCCTCCCTCTCGTGTTATCTTGCACGCTCCAATGTGGAACAAGACTCGGCCATACTCCAGGTGCCCGTAGAATAGACAGTAAAGAGATCCACAGTTCTTCTCAGAAAACTCCTATATAGCTATCGAGCTCAGCCAAGGCCAACCAACTAAACAAGCTGTTTTGAACAACCACTCGTTGATACATATATTAGCAATTCACTCTGCAAAATGTAACCATGTATCCACACACACACACACACACACACACACACACACACACACACAATGCTAGCACAACTTTTCACAGTTCCCTGTTCATCACCTCGTTGCTCTTGGCAACACTTCTGGCGACAATGAGTTGGATCATCCCCCGCTTATTGCCTTCCGTCGACATGGACAGCCGCAGTGTTTCCATGGCGTCTTGGTTTGGCGTCCCTAGCAACGACTCGCCATTGACGGCAATCAGCTGATCGTTAACCCGCAGTCGGCCATCCTGATGACCCACACAGAAAGAAGGGTTAATATACATGAACCGTATCTGACCCCATGAAATATAATTACTATAACCTCTTCCACTAGTTGGGAGTGTTTAAGGTTACATTGAGAAACATATGCACAGAGAAACGGTGACACTGTGTTAACAAGAAAGGGCAAACCGTTTGGAGATTAGGAAGGATTTATTACACTGTGGGCAATAGTTCCCATTTCACAATTGGTTCTATGTGCATTTTACATTCATGGCACAATGTCTTTTAAATCAGCTTATTTAGGTTTTAAGAAATCAGAGAAAACACTTCTAGCACTTCTTTTATTGGAACAAATCCCTTTGCAGTTGTAACAACAATTTAAAAACGGCCAATTATAACCTGAATGAGAATCAGGTGGGAGTCATTTAAAAGGTTGTACTATTGGCAACATTGCTACATATAGGCTAGGTTATAAAATACCATAAGACAGGGTTAGGCTATTACAAAGCAATTTACAGAAACAGATCTTAATTTGGGTGCACAATTAAAGGAGTCCTGAGTGCATTCAGACTTGGCTTCAGCTGCAACTCCTCCACACAATGAACAAAAACTGCCTCGTTATGTTCAGTGCAACACAGATGCCATGTCAGCCTGGAACTGTACGGCCAACATACTGATGGATATTAACACTGTATACCACATGGACATTCAAAGCGGTAATTTGAACTCATCCGAGGTAATTTGAATGACTGCAATCATTTGAATAAAATCTAAAAATGTAAAATCGAGTCCTTGAAGTGCATACTGTTCCCCTCAATCAGACGAGAATGCATTTGCGAAAGTTGCCAAATGAGTCATTAGGGTTAGATCTTTAGACCAGAGGGAAGAGGGCCCCCTACTGGCCACCTTTCATAACAACTGATGAGCGACCAGGATCCACCCTGAGTACAGTCACTGTGGCACAAGGCTACGATGCTGCGGTACAATACAGAAGAACCCTACAATCATCTTTATTGACTTGCTGCTCCATATGAACATTCTCTGCACTATAAGCCACATATATACACATTATATACACAAAAATCTAACATGTAAAAGAGCAGAACAGGCCAGCTGAGGGAAAGCAACCAGTTGGTTCCTCACCTTGCAGGCAGCCCCTCCATTGATAATGGACTTGACAAAGATGCCAAGGTCGGCGTGGTTCTCCTTGGAGCGGTTGCCCTTCACGCTGACCCCCAAGCCAGCTGACCCAGAGTCACTCAGGGGGATTTCAAAGGTCAGGAACTCCCTGGTACCATCTGGAGTCAACACCAGGTCATCTTCTTCTGACTTCTGTAGGAGAGAGTTAAGGGAGGAAGCGGAGAGAGAATGGGACACAAAATGAGAATGAACAGACAAATCAGAGGGATATAGATGCATGTGTGTCATCTTAGTGCGGCTGTCATTGTCACTTTGCCTTGATGTCTAGCAGAGCACCGCTAATTCCCTGTCACAGTCAGACGCTCTTCCTGTGCGAGACATAGGACCAAAACAACTTGGAAAACACCTGGTAGCAATTTAATGCTCAAAGAACCACATTTTCATCTCCATTATGCATTTCTAGTCACATGTTAGACCCGGGACATTTAAGTGTTCTGTTGGATGATTTGTTAAAGTTAATTTGTACATGAAGAGAAAAAGGGAATGAAGAGTTTGCCCTTCTCTTTGAAACCTATTTAAAACCCCTGAGAAAGGAATACGCTCAATGGAACATGTCAGTATTCCATACATTCTCCCAATGCAGAGGATTTCAATGGATGGGCTTACAAATCCCTAAGGCTTTCTAACGTAGGTCATTTAAAATGCAATTTTACTCTTCCCATTCCTTCAGGCAGCTTAGTTAGGGACGGTAGGTGGGAGAGAAAACAGCGACATCAAAAAAGACACTCATGGTATTTCTGTGTGCATGACAGATGCTGGTTCATTGTGACGGACAGGGGGAGAACGTGTCCCGAATGTAGAAATTGAACAGCCTATCATAACCTGTCATGCATCCAAATCATTACTCTGCTCAGAGGACTCTGCAGACACTACTATTGTTCCATACTGCTCGTGCTATCACTGACAAATGCGATATGTTCGCTTTATAATAACTTAATATTTAGACAACTGTAATAGGACAGTTTGGGAAAGATGAAAACAAACAAGAAACGACTGGCCGTTCTTTATCTACGAGACACAGTGACGGCACGTGTGGTGTGTTCCTGAATACACGATGCGCCATATGATTCGGAAAGGTTTCAGTGCTGTGTGTGTATGCATGGTCATGGAGGGCGTGTGTGTGTGTGTTTTAGATATAGCCCTGAGTGCAGTATTCAGGGAGCTAATTCAAACAGCAGGAGCAATCAACCCTGGGACCCCTGCTCTAAGACCTCAATAACACTGCTGATGAAAGTACGGCTCTGCAAACACACACACACACACACACACATACACGCACACACACACACACCTCCACAGGACTGACAGGTGTCTGTGGAATCCAGCTGCTGAGTGAGAACAGAGCATGTTTTCAGAGACTGAGGAGTCATTATGATGCAGTGGTGCATTCAGGTGCAGGAGCCCTTATTCCTCAGCCTTCCCCTGTGAGTGTGTGTGTGTGTGTGTGTGTGTGCGCGTGCGCGCCCCTATTCCCATGCCATCCCCAGCAGTCCCTGTGGCCTTCGCAATAGCCCAGTCTCCAAACCCTTGGAGTGCTTCTAACGATGGCGTCCACACACAGCCATCTCATTACACAGGTCCGATAAGGAGGCGCGCCAGGAGATCGGCGCTCAAATCCTGCAGCTTTGTGAGTGGGAGGCACCACCAAGGACCATCATCAAACCAAGCCATCTGACTCACTGGGTATCAACCCTGCAGGGGGTTTCTGGTCTGGTGCGGCACCTTTATGTGTGTCGAATAGTCAAATCACCAGATAATGAGGGTTCTTTGTCACTGACTAGTTTGTGCTGAAGATTTAACACACTGCTACAAGATAGAAAGCATTTAGAATCTGACAGAAACACAGCCATGAGCATTCAGTTCGATGCAAACCAACACAGCATAACCCTTAGCTGTTTGGAATTTTTCCTAACTCATAATGAAGGTGTGAGGAATCAGTTGACCTCTTGGATGGACTGAAAACGTATGATCGTGTCCTTGCATACTGGCTTGCCAATGCGACCATGGCAAAGGCCCCCCCCCCCAAAAAAAATGCAATGCTCCCAAAACAGTGACAATGACCTGGATGCGCTGCCAACATCAGAAAGACCTTAAGACTTTTACCATAAATGATCAAAAAACCAATGCTTAATTGGAATTACGTCTGTGGAGAGGCTTTTAGCTCAGCTATTGAGGGCTACGGTACATTAGATGACACAAATTAAATCGGTCATTATTGGCCGGAGCACCACTTTTCGTGTGCTCGACAAAATTACAAGGCAATAACCATCTCTGCGTTGTCCGGCCCGTATTCCTGCAGGGGGAAGCTGTGGCTGGCCGTTATTGTGAGGAAAGGCATGTTTCCATTTCCATCAGATAAAAACAAGTACTAGAGGCCAACTGAGTTCTCTAAGCGAGATGACACAGCTGATATGAGTGAATTAAAAGCACCAAAACCAGTCCAAGAGCCCCTCTCGCTGTGCTTGGATACGGAATAATCATTTCTGTGAAGATTGCTTTATTTCTCTGATTATGACGATGGGAACACGGGTCAGTTGGAAGATAAGCTATAGAATCGTTATTTCACAATCATTTGCTAGCTTTCTGAAAAGTGAACAGGACGTACAGCTGGACAGACTACTCAGGGATCTTGCGGTTAATACAATGTACTCAGTAGTCCTCTCTTCTCCAGCTCCACCAGTTGCTATGCTGGGTCCCCAAGCAACCGCCTAGTCCCACATTCAGCCACTCCATCACGCAGGAACTGGGACCTTCCTGGCTGACACCGATACCTTTCCAAAGGACTCACCAAACCCCAGTCAATCCCATCCAGTGGGTCCATTGTTAATTAACAGTCTGCCTGGGTGGCATGCATTCATTAAGACCCATTGTCCTAGAGGAGAGGGTGAATTACATTGTCTGAAGAGAGACAAAGGGTGAAGCAGTCTACCATACCAAAGCCCCCTGCATACAAAGTAGGAGTTTGGTCTTTCTTCTGCCACCGCATGTCACCAGAAAACCGGGTGTCTGTGGGTGGGGGTGTGCGTCCGTTTGCGTGTGCACAAGCGCATGTTTGCGTGCACCAACATTTTCTCAGAGGGTGCATATGTGCGCGGTCGACACACAGGGCACCCAAACGGACGGAGAAGGGGAGAAGCGGAGAGAGAAACGTAATCACCTTCTCCTTTCACACACCTCAAAGGCTTCTCCGCACATCAGCGCTTGAAACAATTAGCAGCAGTGGAAACTTTTCTCCACACACTCCTGAATTTGGTGACATAAAGGTCATTGGAAATGAATTTAAAAGCCCAAAAAGAAATCAGTCAAGGATGTAATTGCAAAGGGGGTCCATGCATGATAAGTAGTATGGTAACATGGAATTCCTTTTGATCTGTTTCTTTGTCTCCCTGACGTCTGACTGCTGATAATAGCTGACTATTAAACACGTTTGACTTAATGCGGATTAGGATTATTCAGGTGAAATAAAACCTAAAACACAAAGAGAACTACAGAATTGCATCTTACTCGCTCTAGTCAAAATAGGGTACTATGTTGGGAACAGGAAGTTAAATGGGACACACTTCAAAGTGTGATGGCTGTGGAAGACTCCATGCAAAAAATCAGTTCACACTGGAGGAGGTCCGGAGAGACAGACAGGGTCACAGAGAGACAGGCAGACAGGGACACAGAGAGACAGGCAGACAGGGACACAGAGAGACAGACAGGGACACAGAGAGACAGACAGGGACACAGAGAGACAGACAGGGACTCAGAGAGACAGACAGACCGACAGGGACACAGAGAGACAGACAGACAGGGACACAGAGAGACAGACAGACAGGGACACAGAGAGAAAGACAGACAGGGACTCAGAGAGACAGGCAGACACTATGTCCAGATGAACTGACTTAGTCACTTAGAACGATGAAAAAATTAGAAGCTTAGGACCTCAACAGGGAAAGGGAGTGTGAATGTATGAATATGTAATATCTTTTATAATAATAACAGTAAAAAAAATGATAATAATATACATTATATTTCCCACGCTTAATACCTTGTCCGGGCTTAGACATGCTGGACCTATGGCCCTATTATTCCAGGAGGCTCCATGTAATCCTGTCTTAATGAAAGGGCATCAGGAGACTGAAGCAGTGCCAGGAAACTCAGTCAATGTGTCTGTCCGAATAGTTGTACACGACAAATGACGAGGTGTTGAACGCGAGAGCCCGCGCCATTGTGCCTGGTGTGCACACATTGTGTGTGTGTGTATGTGTGTGTGTGTGTGTGTGTGTGTGTACGCCTGCATAGTTTCACACAAAACGGCACAGCGGCATTGGTTCACACTGCAGGGGACCGTCACTACAGGGCTTCTGCTTGCTGCTCTGATTCCCTCAGTCTTGCCCTTTATTTCAACGGGATGGCTGATGTTATTTACCCACAAAACAATGGAAACATGTTTCGGTGCCACACGCTGGCCGTGGGACGTCTTACTGTAACTAAGTCCCACATTAAACAACTCTTCACAAAAAGTGCACAGCGGCTTACGTCCTAAATGGCTCCCTAAACCCTACATAGCGCACTGTTCCACAAGGTCCTGGTAAAAAACTGTGAACAGAGTAGGGTGTCATTTTCCATGTAATCACTGTCTGAAAAACCCTGTGTTGTTTGACTAGTGTGCATCACGGTCAGACAGGGTACTGGTTTGGATACTACTTTTGTGAGGCTGAGAGCGCCCTTGGATTTTGTAATTGTCCCTAAACAACATTTTCAACCAGCCAGTCTTAATATGAAAGAAACAGTGCCCAGGCCCCCATGTGCATCAGATCTTCGACTCTGCAGCACCTTCTGGGGAGATGCTGCAGTGCACCAGCAAGGCAATAATCAGGAAATGAACATCACAAGAAATAGTCATCGGGATACACTGCATGGCCAAAATGTATAATCACACCGCTACAAAACTGCACAGGTGATATCTGTTGAGCTTTTCTATGGTCGTAGCCAAACAATGGGCCTCACGCATATGATGACACGAAACTTCACTTTCACAGGCAGCAGAACAGCTGTCGAAAACGACTAAACGATAACAGGTGGCGAGCGTCAAAACGGTTTGTGAGTCGTTAAATGTGTCTTCCGCTACATTTTGGACTTAATTGTGTCTATTTGGGCACTGAACATATATTGGCACCGAGGTTGTAAAAACAAACATGAAAAAGCAACCATTACAAACCCCAGCAGATAAACACAAAAGTGTCGCATGACACAACAACAATCAAGTGGAAGAAATGCGAACAGGGAGGAAAAGACGTGGGTTCAAACACAACGTTTGTGGACCATTCAGGGAGAACACATTTGTCCCAGCAAGAGACCAAAGAGTCTAGATAAAGAAAAAGCACAGATTAAATCCATGGTGCTCCAACAGGCTGCTCGTGACACATTTGTGCTTTCATTTTATTATACAGTAACTGTCACAAGATTGGACACTCCAACTCATTCAAGGGTATTTCTTTATTATAATTCTGTGACTGATCCCAAAACATTACAACTGGGTTGAGGGTGGCTGAATGTGGTGGTCCGGTCATCTGATGCAGTTAATGACCATCACTCCATCATTCGCATTCTTCAAAAAAGGCCCTTACACAGTCTGGACATTGTCCTGCTGAAAAGCCAATGCTAGTCCAACTAAGCACCAACCAGATGGGACGGTGTACCGCTGCAGTATGCTCTGGTAGCCATGCTGGTCCTGAGTGTCACCGTGGGAACCGCACATGCAGAGATTTCCGATTTCCACTGTGCGTCTCACAAAGGCAGGGCAGTTGGAACCAAAAATCCCAAATTTGCACTTATCAGTCGATTTTCACTGGTCTTTCCCATTTCTCGTGTGTCTTAGCACAAGAAAGTCATTCCTTCTAATTAGTGTCCTTCAGCAGTCATTTATTTAGCAGCATTTTGACCATGAATGCCTTGATCTTGAACTGCCCAGCATTGACTCACTTTGGCATGTTACAGTATAGACTTCCTCATAATGATGGCCTTCTGTATACCAACTCTAACTTGGCACAACTCAACTGATTGGCCAATCGGATTATGAAAAAACATTCCACAAATCAACAAGGCACACCAGTTAATTGAAATGCATTCCAGGTTGACTTCCTCATGAGTCTGGTTGAGAATGCAAAGAGTGTGAGAAAAGGTATTGTAAATAAATATACACAGGGGTGAGGGCAAAATGGATCCGGAGGAAGGGAGACCACTCAAAATGTTCCTTAAATAAGCATCTCTACATGTATGGCAGCCATTCCATTCAAATTTCTGTTCAATTCCAACACAGACACACCTCATTTTACTTAATGAGGTACTGATTAGGTGATTACCTGAACCAAATCCAAATTTATAAAAACCACTGCTGTGGTCATTATTATCCTCTTGCATAAGACCAGCTGGATGGCAAAACCAGGGCAAGTAGTACCTCAGGGTCATTTGGATTTAAAAAAAGCTATTCGACATGACAAGAGTTGAAAAGAAAAGCTTTGAGTGAGGAAAAGAAGGATTCAATTCTAGCTTGACTGGCAAAGTGTGAAAACGACAGTCCACTGACCGCAGTGACCGTCAGCTCATTTGAATGTCACTCAACAACTGTAGGATGACATCAAGCGACCTACAAATAGAATGGTAAACAGCAGCTGGGGTGAAGTGCAGTGAGGACGGTTCGAAACAGGCTCCTAGGAGCAAGGCTGAAGGAATGCAGTAAGGTCATCTTCTCTGACGAGTCACATTTTCCGCTTTGCCCACCACCTGGTCGTCTAATGGTTAGACAGAGACCTGGAGAAGCCTACAAGCCACAGTGTCTCACACCCACTGTAGAATTATGTGGGGCATTGGTGTTGATCTGGGGATGCTTCAGTTAGGCTGGAATTGGGCAGATTTTTCTTTGTGAAGGACACATGAATCAAGCCAAGTACAAGGTTATCCTGGAAGAACACATTCCTTCTGCTCTGACAATGTTCCCTAACTCTGAGATTTGTTTTACCAGATAGACAAAGCACTGTGCCACACAGCATGATCAACCACCAGACCAAGACCCTGTCATGGCCAGCCCAGACCTGAACTCCTGATCTCCAGACATGAACCCAATTGAAAACCTCTGAAATTTGATCAAGAGGAAGATTGATGGTCACAAGCCATCAAACAAAAAAATCTGAGTAATTCCACCAAATATTGATTTCTGAACTCTTCTTAAGTTAATACAACAGTATTTTGTTGAAAAATGCATATTCATTTCTTTGCGATTTAAAAACAATGGATCTTTTTTGTCTTATTTTGAGAGGATTTTATTTTCTACAAATAAATACTCTACAGTATTTTTATTTGGAATTTAAGGGTAATTTTGTCAGTAGTTTATACAATAAAACAAAAATATAAATTTTACTCAAACGCATACCCATGAATAGTAAAACCAGAGAATCTGATAATTTTCTGTGTTCCTCCATCAGGTACTCCCGATGCCAATGATAACAATGTATTCATTTATATAGAAGAATCCCATCAGCCACTGTACATTTAGCAGCTACTTTCCCTAACATGATGAGAGTGTACGGTGTCAACACAACCAACAAGACTAACCATAGAATAATGACTGCACTTAAATGAAATTGAGGTTTGTCAGTCACACCATGCGGTATATGCCATTTCACACCACATCCTAGAAAGTGCTTTTCCATTTTTTCTATGTTTATAATTATCTTGAACTTTACAGTTTTCGCAAAATTATCATAAGTCAGGCCTGGGGTTGATTACATCCAGCATATTATCTTTAGTCTCTTCATCTGAGAAATTATACTTGTACAACTGGTCTTTTTTTATACAATTGAATCAGTAGGAAACTGAAAGTGCTAATTTATTCTCTGTAAAAGAAACAGGAGAGCAGTCCTCAGAGACAACACCATAAGTGCTATCTACCATTCAGAGATAAAATAAAATACTCATTATTTAGCAACACGGTTGGTTGGTTGATTTCTGTATGCTCATTTCAAAGAAGCATATTTTCTCAAGTCTTTGTAGGAAATAAAGACAACTACAAAGTTTTGGCACATTGTTAGCAAGAGTTGCAGCACATTACCTCATTGCCACAGTAAGGAGAAAGCATAACTCTACAAGACATCTAATTATATTAACACCGAAGATGACACTTCTGTGGCCCGACTGAATGCTAAACAGGCGCTATTGTTTAGAACAATCAAAACAAACACACTGGGGCACTCCCGAATAGAACAGCAGTAAATTCATGCCATCACAGTGTTGCGGGAATGTCGAACAGGGTTCTGTCACCGTGCTGCAATGGCTACCAGAGGTGTGTTGGGTGCTTTCAAGCTAAAAGGTGGTTTTTGGCTGAATAATACACTCTCCTCCAGGCAAGCATGTTCTGGCAAATAGTTGGTGTATTGAGCATGTTGATGAGTGCAGAGTGGCTTGGGAAGATGGGTCTCAAGGGCTATGTATACCGTTGCTTTTAAGGTAATTTAGGGGTTGGGGCTGATGCTACGCCATTTGTTGGAGGAACCTGATACAGCATAGCCAGAAAGTGTGAAGTGAATTATCTGGTGGTTAAGGGATTATAGTGAGTAATCTGGTGGTGAAAGGATTAAAGTGAGTAATCTGGTGGTGAAAGGGCTGTAGTGAATTAGCTGGTGGGTCAGGGAATGTGGAACTGTAGTGTAATAAGGATGGGAGATGGAGTCAGAAGAGCAGGGGGAGATGCTGAGGAGGATGAAAAGTAGTCCAATCACAAGCTAACAGAATCACACTTACAGTGACCTATAAACAAGCAAATATACACGGTATCTTGTAACGTTCTATCACTTCTTTCGTATTGGATCAAATAATTCCACTGTGGATCCACTCAGGAAATGAGTCTTCTGGAAACAAAATCAATGTGCTTTGGCTATGTATGGACGTCTCTATTTCTTCATCACTATACTCTTAACACAGACCACTGGAACCACAACTAAAGACATCTTCATGCAGAGGGCGGAATGATAAAAAAAGAGATAGAAATCTTCTGCTGAGGATAATTGGGCCCATTCTAACTGGAATGTGCTATAAAGGTTCACTGCACGGTTTGGCCAAGTGAAAACAATGGCATGTTTGTTTTGCTTACAGAGCCATTTCAGGGAACCAATCCAGCAGCCTGTTATTTCAATATGCATTTAAAGGGACTCACTATCAAAATACAGTATTTTACTTGTTCAGAACAATCTCAAATGGGCCGATTCTGATTGCAGCAATTATAGTTTAATAGTATAGGATTTCAGTAGTGGAAAACATTGTGGGGGCCACTTTGATATGTAACAGCTAAACTAAACGGCAGATACGGGTTTGGGTTAAAGGGGACTTATTAGTCTAATGTAATTGCATGTGATACAGTCTGTCCATCTCATTGTGCCTCTCTCCCGGTCCTGCTCTCCCGGGTCCCGCTCTCCCGGTCCCGCTCTCCCGGGTCCCGCTCTCCCGGTCCCGCTCTCCCGGTCCCGTTCTCTCTCTCTGTGTCTTTCTCTCTCTCCGTCTTTCTCTCTCCGTCTTTCTCACTGAGCAAACCATCAATCCCACTGTCACATCATTCTGTAATGTAATTAATCGTACAATTATAGATTCTCAATGCTTGACAGATACGGCTCCTAATGGATCAGTGACAACAGTGATATGATCATACAGGCGGGTTTTAATGCACTGCTTAATTACACTGTGATGATCCAGAAGTACAGAACAGAACTGTCGCCATAGAGAATCATAGAAACATAATTTTCATTTAACACTTGTTCTTTGTATCACACTTACGGTACGTTCCAAACGGCACCATATTCCCTATAATGCACACTACTTTTGAACAACCGTGACCAAAATGAGTGCACTACGTTGAGAAACTGGGGCCCATTTGAGAAGCGGGCTCTATAATTCTATAGGGCCAAACGGTGGAAGAATGCACTTGAGGTCATTTGGCAGTGTGTTCAGTTGATCCTATTAATCCAAAACATGGTTTATGAGGAGGCTCTAAGACAACAAGGCTGTAAACGAGCCTATCCTAGCCTATTTTGTAAATCAAGGCACAATGTCTATACGGCCACGCTAACGAGAGTACAAGGCAGCAGGTTACCATAGAGCACATGGCCAGTAACAAAGATCAAATCCCAATGCTGGTGAGAAGACTAATCTGTTGTTCTGGCCCTGAGCAAGGCATTTGGCGGTAATGGCCCCCAAGTCACAGCTGAGAATACGTTCACAGGTAAAGCAAGGGTTGCCTTGGCCACAGAAAAGGATAACAGACTGTACTTCTGTGCATTGGTCTCTCACCAAATCCCGTTGCACCCGCCTCTGTTTAAGAGAGAACGGAAATAAAACAGATCAACATTTAAAGGTCCAAAGAGATCTTGGGGTCGCAAGAATTCAAATGAATGAACGTTATGTGAGAACACGAAGGGGAAAGCAAACACACACACACACACACACACACACGTTTTGTCATGACAACGAAGTGGGCCACCACTGGGACATCATCAGGACCCATGAAAGCCCGGCCTGCTCAGCAGTAGGCAGCGCAGCGCGTCCTCTCGCTCCGGTGTGGTCGGCCGGCGCGGCTACCGGTGCGTGACATCGACTTATTTATCACACGAGGGGAAGGTGAAAGGCAATCTTGGCTCGCGGCGCCACGGCGACGACACGTCGCTCTCGGCTGTAAGCAGACGCAGCGGCGGTGCACTCTGGGTAGATAAACGCATCGATAGATACACTAGCCTGTGGCGCGTTGGAGCCGTGGCGGGGGGGCGGGGGGACGGATGGCGGGTGCATGTCATCGGCTCGCGTGTTTGCGTGTGGGAATAGCGTGTGTGTGTGTGTGTGTTTGCTGCGTGTGCTTGCTGTTCTGTTGTTCTCGCGACGCCACATACCGCGGCTCCTGCCGCTCCCTGTATTAGTGTAGCGGGTAATTGTGTCTGCAGAAATGAATTATTCAGAAGCAAGATGAGAGGACTGGGGACTTGTGTGTGTGTGTGTGTGTGTGTGTGTGTATTTCTGTGTTTCCATGCATGCGTACCCCTTCCTGCCTAGACAGACTTAGAAACTGACATAGGTTGATGGCAGTCTTATTTGACAGTCTTGACCACACACATGATGACCGTACGGTCTCCAGCATGTAGGACTGAACTAGGTAGCTGGCTAGCTCCTGATGGGTCGCCGCTCTGCAGGCCGGCCGGAGGTGAGTCCATTCGCTTATGTAATGCTATACATATTTGGATCTAAAGTACTCACACGCCACCTGGCTAAAATAGCATTGAAGCACTATGTGGCTGAGTTCAGAAAGAGTTTTTATCAAATACAGGCTGGCTCTACAAGGATTCGCCCCTGTTGAAATTATGACTATTGGTTTTCAATGTCTTTATGTCTCTCCTATGTATTTTTTCTCTTCATCCATATTCTTCTCTCTTTTCAACCTGTATCTGTCTCCCTCTGCTTTCTCTTGGCTTAACTCAATGTTAACCTCTGCTAACCATTGGATATTACATTCATGAAAATGCCTCACATAGGTGGTCCACTACATAAATAATAGGGAGCTATGACACATCGCCACATGCCGCAGACATTACACCGTGGATGACACAAACGGATTGCGCCACCCCGCCAGGCTACAGATAAGGCATCCCGAGGATCAAGTCTACATTTTACCCTCCGCCCACCAGGGGGCAGTCCCCACAAAACTCCCATTATCTGTCATCATCATCTTCCTTCTAACCACAACACATTGGTCCGTCCTCCACTCATCCACTTCCCATGAGCATCAGTTCCAGGATTATAAAAGCCACCAAGGGCTTAGCAGTCAGCTTAGCATTTATATATCAAGAGGCCCCATTTCTTCACAGTTCTATCAACCCTCGGTTCATAGTCACCCATTCTTCGCATTCGTTGTCTTCTACTCAGCAAGGGATGGGGTGGGGCTTCAGAGCAAATGTTCCTCCTCTGCCCAGTGGTTTGGACAGCATTGGGTAAAGGTTAGCAATGACAGCCTTATCAATAAGTCAGTCCACCTGCCGAATCAGTCTCTGTCATTTGCTTACCGGTCTTTAGAAATATATTCTGCTTCTCCCACAACACGCAAGAGAGCGGGGGAAGGAGCGCGCAGGCAGCTGAGGCAAATGTAATTAAATGGACAGACAAAGGGAAAATAATGATAAACCCTGAACTATTGCCGTTAACCTTTTCTGTTCTGTTGTTGGAAAACATACTTTTATTGGAAACATGTCATAAAACCTGACATTTGGCAATTAAAGTGGTTTTAGGAAAACACAAGGCACAGTGAATTCATTCCCTTGAAAGACGCAGCGCCTTTCCACAATATACCAGTAAAAGAGACGCTGGTTTTACCACTGACATTAAACACCGCAAAGCAAATGTCAACAAGACAACCACGAATCCTCTCCATGTTGATTTATATGACTGTTTCCTGTCTGTGTGGGAAATGTCATATATCTCTATCCTTCACTGACAGCAGCATGCCAGCAGTAATGTGCTGTGTCACTAGTAGTGAGATTTGTCTTTCCTAAATGCTGCTTTGTTTTTTTAGGGCTATGATCTAACACTTTGTCGTTTGAAGGAGTGCCTGGAAGACGCGGTTATGGAGACACACAAGGACACATTCACAGAAGCTGCCAATGGAGAAGCTTTGCCCTCACTGAATTATGAACATTCTTGTGTGGGTTATTAAGGTCCTTTAAAGCTCCGGTCTTTGTGTGTTTCTGTGTGTGAGTGTGTTGGTTTGTGTGCGTGTGGAAAGAGCTCCTGAATGCTAATGTGACAGGGCACAGCGTTAAAGCCTTGGTGTGCTAGCTAGCATCGTTCCATCAACACACATACTAATTGGGTGGGATGACCAAAAAAGCAGGAGTGGTTTTAATTTGCTCTGAAGATGGTCGTGGTTTTTCCTTTTGCGTGTTTTCATTTTATTCCTTGTTTACACTGATCATTTAGCAGGTTTTAATACATAATTGCTTCTTTATCCGGCATAAAATGGTGATGGACTAAGATTTCTTTAAATCCAAAGTGCACAGATGTGCGCAGAGCTGTTGACTTCGTGCAAGTACTGAAAAATACATCTGGTGGGTAAACCATTCAAATAGCATGCCGCACATGGGAGCCATTTTAAAGTGACAAAAATATCAGTTGGAAATGTAACGGTCGGTTTTCATTCGACCATTCTGAATGAACCATGTCAAGTATGTCAACAGAAACGAGCTGTAACTTGTTAATTATCCTGCATTATATCTGTCAGATGTGACTGGCCGCTTGGCAGATCAACACATTTCTTTTTATTTCCTGTCCAAGGGGAGGGTTGTGTGAACTTTCTGAGAATGTTGTTATCAGGGTGGTGTGCTTTTCTTGGATGATCTTGTGTATTTTCTGTTGTGTCAGGTGTGTTTTTACAGTTTTATCTTGTGATTATATATATTTTTTAGATGTATCAATAAGGAACAAGAAAAGCCCAAACCCAATCATTTGAAATAGGCTACTAAAACTAAAACACAAAATATTTAGGCTGTTTACAGGTACAAATGACCTTTCAGACCATGCGGACTCCTTGGAGAGAGAAGGAAGTCTGGATGTTTTGGCTGACTGCACATTAAAGCAGCTGTAATAAGTGAACAGCTCAACTCAGTTCAGAGATGGAAGAAGGGGCGTGAGGGAACTGATTTTTGACTGGAAACTAAACAAGCTAGAATTTTTTATCCTAGTTTGTGCAACATGAGTTGTAGAATATTAGGGCTCCTATCGACTAAGGTGAAAGGAGCTGTAGGCAGCAGCTAGGATCCTTTTAGAAATTGTAATTATAAAAGAAAAGATTGACGTTGTAGCATAATAACTATTGATTATAAATAAAATGGTCATACTGCATTACAGACTAATGCTGAATCATTATTCAACTGCTAGTGGGGCTCAATTAATCACTGGAGAATAAGTTTTCCCATGTCGATAGGTTTTTCAATTAAACAGAAACATATCTGTAGCACAGTTAGCCTAGTGTACTGGATGTTACAGAGATTTTACTCCTCCCGCAGCTTTACCAGACAGCCCCTGTGTCTAGTCCCCTGATCTGTGGACGGACATTTTCTTATTTAATTGAAAAGATTTCTCTTCCAGTCGCGAAAATTTATTGTCCACCGCTTTGTGGTGAGCGTGAGAGGTCTGTCCAGGTGCCAGGGTGTCTCGGCGAGACAAGGGTACAGCAACATCACGGTTAACACCGACAGACTGAGTCCTACGGGGTTAAACCCCCTATATCTGCGGTGCCCGGCTGTCCTGCTACCATAGCTTGTGGATCGGGTTTTAGGGGTTCTGTGCCCGGCCACTCAGATGACAGGGGGCCTGTCAAACCTGCTGAATGCTGGCTGGAGTAGGGCAGGACATGATAATCACCATCCTCACCATCTGTTGCCAGACAGGGAAAGTCACCCCACAACTGCTCACACACCAGTATGTGTGTCTGTCTGTCTGTCTGTCTGTCTGTCTGTCTGTCTGTCTGTCTGTCTGTCTGTCTGTCTGTCTGTCTGTCTGTCTGTGTGTGCGCACGCTCGCTCTCCGGCGTGTGTCTGTGTGAAGTGTCCCCGCAGACCGGCCCCGCATCGTATAAGGTCTCTGTTGATGGAGGGACAGCCAGTGTAGCCCCGTCAATATCTCCTGGACCCTAATGACCTCACCACAATGCACTAGGCCTGAGCACGGTCCCTGGGGCACGCGGCGTAGGGATAAGGGTGCCAATTAAGACAGGGCTCATCTCGTGGTGCTCGTGAGTGGTTGTGGCCCCAGTATCAGTCGGAAGACGGCAGAGAGTAGGATAACACTTTTCACACAGACGGAGAGAGAGACAGGAAGACAGACACAGCCGTCTCTTATATAAACAGACACAGTCATGAGCAATGAGAGACTGTCAGACAGGCGCAGGGAGGGCGTTGACCTGTGATGGAGGCGGGCAGACAACACAGCTACGCATTTGATTGAAAGACTGTAACGACTTACCACTTCTCTAGGAAGATGAGAGTCCTCTTGCCGTAGGACCAGCAGGCTGACTGTCCCACCCATGGGTGTGGCCCTGAGGAGGCCGACCACCTCCTCCTGAGTCTTCCCGTTAAGATCGTTTCCGTTGACCTGGGGAAGACGTGCGCACACAAACAACTTTTAATGGCTGTATTTTAAATCACACGTAAAAGGTACAAATAAGTATTCGAAGTGTTCGTCTGTGCGCGTGAGGGCACCCAAATAACACCCTCTCACCACCACGCCGCCCTTGAGCGCTGACTCTTAGCGGTAGCTCGCTAGCTGCTTTGTACTTGACTTGTGTCCCTGCCATTAAAAAGTGCCTACACCTCACAGAAAAATGTAGCATTTCTAGAAATGTACAGGTGTTTGTGAAAATAGCACAGCATCCGCTCAACAGTTGAGTCAAATGTAAACAAGTCATTGGCCTATTTAGAAGACAAATAGGCCGTGGTTAGCATAAGAACGCACAGATAGAGACAGCAGACTTATTAAGGTATGCTGCCTCTTGTTTTACTCGGTACAGCCTTGTACTTGTCTTATAATTACACATGTGAAACAATTACTAATTTCATTCGACACAATCATTCTGTTTGCACAGAGAACCGGTGACTGCCTGACAACTAGAAAAGTGGGGTGTTTTCAGGAGGGGACATTTTCCAATTACATAGAGTATGATTTTCATGTCATTTTGATTGGACTGCTGACAAGATTATTACTTTTAGTTCCCTTTGTTTGCCACTCAGAGCCCAAGGTGAACAGCCTTATAGATACTTTGTGATGAATCATACTGTTAGTAAATCCAATTCAATCAGCCATTGTGTCTTATAAGCATAATGGGCATTGGAAATGGACTAGATAAAACTTTCATGAATGACATTGGACATGAAGTCATGTAAGTGTTATATTCCACATGACTTAAGATGGTCTTTGTTTCTTGGATGTCACACAAGACTAAATAACATAAGTGGAGAAAGCAAGGGTGGTAGCAGGACAAGGCTAAAGGAAGTTGCTAATTGGAAGAGCGAGAAGAAAGAGCTGCCTTAATGCCACGCCTCACCTCCTGCAGCCGGTCACCAGCCTTCAGGCGGCCATCTTGGATAGCAGCGCCCCGAGGCAGGATGTTCTTGACATGGATAGGGGCGGAGCCTCCAATGGGGACGTCCCGCGACGTAATGCTGAACCCAAGACCTTCTGGACCTGAGGGGGAACAGCAAAACGCCAGTTATAAGCAGGACCTCTTAACCAGTCACATTAAACGGATTGCGACACTTCAGCGTCACTGAGGGTGTGGTCGAGAATGTCAAAACGTGAGTGAGAGCCATTAACCAAAACGGAGAGTCACTGACAAGCACTGCACGCGCGTTTGAATGGACAGAGAAACACGCCGGAAACGCTGAAAAATATAACTGGCCGACCAGAAAGACAGCACACAAAGCAACGCGATGTTTCAGTCCACACTGACTCTGCGTTAAATCATGTGTTCAGGGGGTCCCAGGCTGGTCCACTGGTATAAGCCGCTACCATCCAAAGCCGGAAATAAGCAACACGACGTGTTCTTCAAGACAGAGGAGCTTTAAGAACAACAGCTGCATTCAGTGACTCAGAGAGACGAGCGTCTCACAGGTAAACAGGCAACCCATGAACATGTCTACTCAATCCTTGGCAAGCACATCGCGAGCAGCAGCCGTCCTGACAGTATTAGTGATTAGTATTCTGGTTGACAAGGTTGTTCATTTCGCTGGCCTGTCATTCACTGTCTGATCGCTCATCATGACCAGTTTTGTGCTGTCTTTCTTCACAACTGACTGTGTGTGTGTGTGTGTGTGTGTGTGTGTGTGCATTAGGATAGTGGGGGGAAAAAACACTCAACAGCAACTTTGGGTCTATTCTCTATTCAGGAAGCAAGCTGTTGGAATGGAGGTTCTAAGACAAAAGAGGGGTAGACGTGGTAATAAGGAAATGTTGCTGACAGAAAGGTGTCACCAGCATTGAGTCGTTGACTACACTATGATTATGCATTCCCTGACAGCACAGCGGAATAACAACCCTCTCCGAAGTCTAAAAATGAATAGGCCCATCCCAGTTGAACATGCTCCTGTCTGCGTTAGTGCCTGTGTCTGGAGACGCTGAGCCTCTTTGGTACAGTTGCCTGTGAACCTCAGCTTAAACCCAATGCCACATGCTGTTGCAAAATGGCGTCTTATCACTTGGACAAGACATACGATGTTGTCAGTCAGTACCATAGAGACCAAATCAGTCCGTTCTGTGAACAACATCCTCGTCATTTCTATTCTGCTCTGGCAAACCAAAAAACAGTCTAATTAGCCAAATCAAACTCCTCTACATTCTAAGATTTAATCGTTAAGGGCCTCCAATCAGGCAATTAGCAGAATGCATCTCTCTAATAGCCCTGGCAGTAATTAACGAACATGCTGGCGTCTTTATTTTTGGTTTATAGATGGGGGATAAAAGCAATTGTATCCCTTTTTGGATTAAGTTGGATTTCTGGATCCAATGAGAAAATGAAGTAGCAAACACGAGGAGAAGTAGAAGAGAGCCTCACATTAGAACGAATCCTAATGGGCTTGATCCATCAGTCTGTCTGTCTTTCAGCAGTATTATTTCATTAAAGCACTTTTGCTAATTTCACAGCCAGGAACACATATTAACTCCAGGCTCAAACTTTTGCCAGAAAGGTCTTTATCGTTCATCTCTCTCTTTCCCTCTTGACCTCTCTTCCAACCTCTGTTTTTCTCAATCACTCTCACAAATCCAAAAACAACTGGACATGGTTACAGAGTTGACACACAAACCATCAAGGGCATTTGTCCTTTGATGGTTGTTTTTTGTCTTCGTATGAATCTCACAAGCTCAACAGCTCATGTAATCTTACAAACTGAAATAGGCATTAAATCCAGCAAAATAGTCCAAGAAATAAATTCTGACACTTAAAATGGCATACTTTAAGAATTATGGTTTTGGCGTTGAGTTTAAACATAAACCCATCTGCCTAGTGCAAATAAAGCAAACTTCTGGCACTCAGATGTCTCTGGACATGAACCAATAGGGATCTGGCAAGGCCTGAATGTTGAGATGTGTGTGTGTGTGTGTGTGTGTGTGTGTGTGTGTGTGTGTGTGTGTGTGCGCATGCGTGCGTGTTCGGGCGAGCATGCATATTTATGCACGTAGAGGGTGCAAATGCCGGTCGAATTCATCATGTAACCCTTGCAATAATAAGCAAGGCATTAAATGCTCAGCATGGCTACGTAGGAAAGCCTTCAGACTGGCTGTTTACACTGGGGGTTTGTGTGAACATATTGCAGCGATATGAGACGGCGGCTCCCAGAGAGCGTGTTGCTTTTAGCTCATGCCACCCGCTGCCCTCGCCATGCGTTACCGTCCCTCGAAGCTCTTTCTGTGCCCCGTGCCAACTTTCAGAAGTCAACATCTGTTTCATAAGACAGTCCGCATGGGTACGTATGTTTTACTAACCCGCCAGTCCCCAGAAGGAAGAAGGCAAACATTAGCGTTAGGGTAAACGTTAACACTGAGGAAAAGAGTTAGTGGTTAGGTTTAATGTTATGTTATCGGGGTTAGGTTAAGCAAGATAGGGATTCTCAGAACGTGCGTGTGCATTTTGCACGCCTCCGAGGTACAGGATAAATGACAAACGGGACCACACACACACACACACACACACACACACACACACACACACACACACACACACACACACACACACGTATGTAATGTGTAAAACGTTGGTGGAGTTAACAGACTTTCTTTCAGCCTTTCCAGCGGTAGCCTTTTCAATTAAAAGCGGAGGAGCGAAACAAAGTGTGTGTGTGTGTGTGTGTGTGTGTGTGTGTATATGTGTCTACTGCAGAGGCCTGTGAATATCTCACTCACTGTGTGTGCAACCCTGCCTGGATTTAGCTGCTGAGTTAATTGGTGTCTTTACGGCTCACGTCACCAACTGTGAAAGCTAAAAGAAATGAAGAAACGCATGCACCAACTATGGCTTATTTTACCCTTTTAACACACTACAGAAAGTGTGATCACTGCACCAAGGAAGAACAACACACTGAGACAAAGACAGATATATGGAGAAACGGAATATGGAGAGAGAGCAGAAAGACAGAGGGAAACCATGTTTGCAGTTTGTCCCTAAGCAGCATTCAGCCCACCTCGTTCTGATTTCCACCTTTTGAAGACAGTCACACTCAGAGCTCAAAGACATAAAGGAGAAGGGAGAAACAGATCTTAGTGTGTGTGTGTGTGTGTGTGTGTGTGTGTGTGTGTGCATGCATAAGCATGTGTGTGGTCTGGTGAGATTGTGTGTTCTTCTGCCCAAAGTGTGTTGTGTGCAGCTAGGAGGCTGCTGTGATGCAGAACAAATGAGATTTGGGCCTGAATGTAAGATAGTGGGAGCGCCGGATAGACAGTCCTTCACAATGAAACATAAACTCTTTGAAGTCTCTAACAGCATTAGTTACACAACACTCGTCTTCACTGCAGGCAGGATAAGGCTTGAGAGATGTCATCTCTTATTGAAGCGAATCAATGGAACTTGATAAACAGAAGAATCTAAAATCGTACGCCTATAAATAGACTGCAGTGTCACATGAACAGCTGGCGTTGTGCTTTGGCTACCTTTCTGCAGCACGATGTTCAGTCTCCGGCCGGTCTTCTTCAGAAAGCCTGCGGTATTGTTGGCACTGACTCTCCTCTGCAGGGATGGAGAGGTGGCCGAGGACAGGTGGTTGCCCGCCGTCTGACCCCCGACGTGGGGTAACGAGGTGGAGTGGCGGTGGGCAGGTACCAGTTGTGGCGGCGGTGGAACGTGGTTCTGGCGGCTGAAGTCGGGGACGGGAATGGGGTTCGGTCCTAAACGAGAGGGCCACTGGCCAGTCCCCCCCTGCGACGCCAGGCTACCCCTGGCCGAGGGCTGCTGGCCCTGGAGGTCTGAGGCCTGGCTGAGGCTGAAGCTCCCCCTGTTCCCCCTCCCTCCCGTGGAAGACGAAGGGCTGAGCTCCCCATGGGAGAGCTGCTCATACTGGCTCTTCATAGAGGCCGGGACGACGTGGAACAGGATGATAGGAGAACGCATGGCCTGTCTGAACATGTTCTGGGCCCTGGAGCAGAGAGGAGGACAGGAATTAACAACACACACACCGGATAACATCGAAACAACCTGAACATGTTCCGGTCCTTGTGGCAGACAGGAGTCACCAACAAACAGCATCACGTCATAATAACTCAATAACAAATGAGGTCATGAAATTATATTAGTGCACCTTTACAGAGAGGCCATGTGGACGAAAAGTCAGCACACAAATCATTCTTTCGCTATACCTTGATGAAGTTATATGATCGTGTTATGGTAGCTTCCTGTTATGGATACAGGCTACTGAGGGGTAAAAAGGCAAGATCCAAAGGCCACTGTGAATATTCAGGCGCTACCAGTAGCTTCACTACTGTTAGCGGCAAATTCCCTTGTTTTGATGGCCACTGAAGACATTTGGGTTTAAGATCAAAAGATGAGTATGAGACAAGAGTTCAGAATTTCAGCTTTCATTTCCTGGTATTCACATCAAGAAATGTTAAACAACTCAGGACATACCACCCTTTGTTTGAACCCACCCATTCTTCAAGTGAGCAAAAGTATCAGAACATGTGACTGACAGGTGTTTCTTGTTGCCCAGGTGTTGCCTTTTAGGTTGATTGTTCAGACATTAAATAGCTCTGCATGACTAGTCTAAGTTTTCATGCTTAGTTTAAACCAATAAAGACTGCATTTCTTGTTAAAGAGGGTAAACCAACATGAAGGCCAGAGAGCAGTCTATGGGAGAAAAGCAAGCCATTGTCAAGCAGGAAAATGGGGAAAATCAACCAGAGCCACTGGACAAACATTGGGCATTGCAAGCAAAACAATTTTGAATGTCCTGAAAAAGAAATAAACTACTGGTGTACTGAGCAACAGACATCGAAAAGGTCGGGCAAGGAAAACAACAGTAATTGATGACAGAAAATCTGTGACAACACCAATGACCTCCACAGTGCAGGGGTGAATGTGTCACAATCCACTGTTCGAAGAAGACTCAGAGAGCAGAAATATAGAGGCCACACCACAAGATGCAAACCACTCATCAGCAGTAAGAATCGGAAGGCCAGATTGATATTTGCAAAACAGTACAGAGCTGAGCCGCAATAGTTCTGGAACACAATCTTATGGACTGATGAGACCAAGATTAATCTCTACCAAAGTGATGGAAAGGCCAAAGTGTTGAGAAAGAAAGGAACTGCTTATGATCTGAAGCATACAAGCTCATCTGTGAAGCATGGTGGAGATAATGTCATGGCTTGGGCGTGCATGACTGCTTCTGGAACAGGCTCATTAATATTTATTAATGAAGTAACTGATGAAGGTAGCAGCAAAATGAATTCAGAAGTGTACAGAATCATTTTGTCTGCCAGTTTACAGAGAAATGCACTGATACTAATTGGGGGGAAGTTTATCATGCAGCAGGACATGACCCAAAAAGTGGAAGGTTTAAGACTGGCCAAGTCAATCAACTGACCTTAACACTAAAGAGCATGCATTTCACCTCATTAAGAGGAGACTGAAGGGAGAAACACCCCAAAACAAACCAGTACTGAAAGAGGCTCCGGTCAAAGCCTGGAATAGCATCACAAATGAAGAATGCAACAGCTTGGTGATGTTGATGGGTCGCAGGCTTGAGGGTTATGCCACCAAATATTAAATATTATTTACTAAGATTGTTTGTTCCATTACTTTTGCTCACCTAAAAGTGCTGTGGTCTAAAACAAACGGTGATTTGTCCTAAGTCATTCAACACATCTAGACGTGAATACCAGTAATTTAAAGCGGAAATTCTGAACTCTTGTCTCATACTCAAAAAAGAGAGCTATGAATTAAAAGTGTTGCCATTTTGAAACAATAAAAAAAACGTGTACACAAAAACCTTCAAATAAAAGCTGAGAATCTACACTTTACCCTCACAATAGTTGTTTTATTTCAAATACAGAAACACACAAAATCTTTACTGTTCCATTACCTTGTTTTTGGATCAAGTGTTTTGGAAAACTTTGCAATATGGGTGAGAGTTTGGGTAAGACATAAAGGGTTAGATATAGGAGTAGGAGTTAGGATTAAGGTTTAAGGTCTGGTTTACAATATGGGTGAGAGTTTGGGTTAGGCATATAGGGTTAGATTTAGGAGTAGGAGTTAGGATTAAGGTTTAGGGTCTGGTTTACAATATGGGTGAGAGTTTGGGTTAGGCATATAGGGTTAGATTTAGGAGTAGGAGTTAGGATTAAGGTTTAGGGTCTGGTTTACAATATGGGTGAGAGTTTGGGTTA
>JACXGJ010001341.1:0-51757 GCA_016801105.1 Esox niger | reverse complement strand
AAAATGTTTAGTGTCTGTTTGGTGTTAGGATTTGTAAACATCAGACTATTACGGGAAAAGAGACTCTGCCTTTATATAGCCACGTTAGATGCGTATGTGTGTGTGTGATATGGAGTGATGGATGAGATCAGTGTTCACTAGACAGTAAAATTATCAAACAACACTGAAGATGATGGGAGATTTGCAATGAACACATAAAACAGACTACTCACCACACATAGAAAGACCCAGTAAATTATACACAACGGACAACTCTTTTATTAGTTTAGAAACTAATAATACTTTTTTTTTTTATTTGTCTTTCTGAGGCAGCATTGTTTTGTCCTGAGCTCAGACGCCACTTAGCATATAGATAGTCTCGCCCCGAGTGACCCATCGGTCCCACAGCTAAAGAGGATGAGGGCTTACGGCGGTGTTGGTTTGTGTGTGTGTGTGTCTTTGGGTGTGTGTGTGTGTTTGAGTTTGCACAGGTGTGCGTGTGCGAGCGAAGCGGAGGATGATGTGATAAACAACAATTCCACCTCGTGTTCCCTGCCTCTCCATTGTCACGCCCACGCTACTGCGTTGAACCCATCCAAATGAGTTATTGACAATCACTAAGCCTCTTCCGCCATTATCAACATCACTTCATTTGGGGCTGTTTCACCTCGGTGCAGAGCAGAGCGTGCCCAGAGACTTCTTTGGGATTTGGTACGTTATTCTTATGTTAATTTCTTCCCAAATCATGGAAAACTGCGAGGCCGCTATGCTGGGTGATGAGAGCAACAGTGACACTCCACTAATCAGACGGTGAGGAGATGCACACGACTCAGTTCTGATTGAATAATAAATTACCCCATCAATGCAACATTACATTTAGTTTGATTAACCACTTCTAAATATTTATCCATGCAAAACAATCCAATGAGATTAGAATATCACTTCCAATTATCTCTGTACGGTGCAGTGAACAATCAAGGAGAAAGACAAAGATACATAGATATACTATATAAATGTAAATATTAATATAAATATAAATATATATACCCAGAGAGAGAGAGAGAGAGAGGGAGGGAGGGCAAGGGAGAGAGACAGAGAGAGACAGAGAGAGACAGAGAGAGACAGAGAGAGACAGAGAGAGACAGAGAGAGACAGAGAGAGACAGAGAGAGACAGGTATTTCTTCCACCACTCATTTCCTTTCAGATCATGTCGTGTTGCAGTGTGACTTCGCTTGTGGATTCCGCGGAGAGCTGGAAGCCGTCTATGTGGAGCGATACAAAACATTGCCCCCCTGTCGATTTGGTTTGCAAAAGCACGCGTAAGCCTGTTTTACAGTGGAGAGGCCTGGGACATAGTAGGGAATGTTTACTAATGACAGGCCTTGCACATTATTTACCATTCCCCAACACTTCAGAGCCCTGCTACAGGAGATGAACATAATGCAGCAACTTTCTAGGTCAAATCCCTGGTTGTTGATGACAAAACCAGACTGGTTAGAAACAACAACAAACATGGATTTAGTAAAGGTGACTATTCATCATAAAATTAGCCTGACCGACAGAATGTTTCGTCACTAAGCTAGGCCTGAAGAGGCAAGGTTAGCATTGAAAGATGACCAGTCTATTGATACTCTTCTACAACCTATACAGCTATTTTCCTTTAATTTCGCCCCGCAAGACCTACTGTCTCACACGACACCCAAGCTTCATCTTATCACTGAGGTCCCTCCCACCGGTACCAGAACCCAGCCATTTGCTCCAGCAAGGAAGAAATGAGCTCTTACTAATGGGATGGATAAGAACAGGGCAACCTTCCTCTCTTCACATGCTGGCTCTGTACCAGGGCCTGAACAAAATGCAATCTATTCCTCATCCCAGGCACAGACAGCACTGATATGACTCCATAGGTGTGTGTGCGTGTGTGTGTGTGTGTGTGTGTGTGTGTGTGTGTGTGTGTGTGTGCGCGCGCGCGCGCGCGCGCGAGTGTTTGTGAGCGAGCACACTTTTAAACCCACACTCCTAGCTCCTACTCTGAGCGCCTTTGGTTAAATAGGAAAAAGAGCCAGTTGTGATGGCCTTATAGCTTCATTCCACTTTAGGAAATGAAGAGAAGAAATAAATCAATAGAACAAGGGAAGGCGAGGCTCCAGTGCTGAGGTATATTAAGGTATGTTGGCTCATTTGGCTTAAAGAGAGGCACTTATCAAGGACGATGGGGTCATCGGGGTGACTTTATGGAGAAACAGAGACTCAGACCTTTCAAGTAGTCATTCTACTGTATCACACTGACTGTCAATGTGTTTTTGCAAGGGAACAACAGTCACAACAGTCAAATCAGCAGGCTATTCCAAAAATACACTTCTTAAGTGATCTCATCTTGTCTGAACGTGACCTTGCTCTGGGGAAGGGGGCCACTGTTGTGCACATTTCAATCAGAATCGTTGGACTTTTTTTTCCGGCCCAATCTGTTTTCGCAAGGAGGGTCTTTAAGATGGAAGGAGGTCTCGGATGGATGGTCATGTGACCATTACCGCTGAACTAAGGGGCACATCGGAAATAGAGTGCAATAAATTTGACAAAGGCCAAGTGCAATTAAACTAAAACAGATGTTTATGAAAGACCAGTTACTGTAGACAGATCAAAATGTATGCGAGAAAGAGCGGAGTTGCGAGGTGCTTACTGTTCAAACCGGATGTTCCTCAGATCACCTTTATTGATCCGGACGATACAGTCGTTCTCCTGGAACAGACCCTCCTGCTCAGCTTTGCCACCGCTTTCCAGTCGTTTCACTAATAACCCTAGGGTCCTAGAACAGCAGTCAACATGTTACACACGCACGCACGCACGCACACACAACAAACATCAGAATTACTAAAATAGACAGCTTACAGTCCTCTGCATCCCTTTAAATGAGACCGTGAAATCAATTAGAAAGTCTGTCACTTCAAGAAACAAACCAATGCCACAAAGTAGAAAGAAAGAGAATCAATAGAAAGTAGAAAGACGAGCTGCAAAGAGATGCCCAGAACCAGCAAGTTACTATAGAAACACTACCTATTAACTGTGTCAGCCATCTCCATCAAAAGCCTTTCTCCGAATCAATAGCATACATGAGCTGGATGACTGACACCGCAACAGACTTCTTAAACTTGACAAGACAAGTTCAGGTATACCACTTCCTCCCTTCCTAGAAGTGCTGTGCTGTGGAATATTGAGCTGGGTCCCCTTCATTCCCCTGTGAAGGACATCTGAGTGGTAATCCGTGTCTTCGGACTAGTGATCAGCCTGCTGTCGGTATATCTGTCAACTTCTCTACCTTAGCCAGGGCTTAAAAAGTGAGCAGGCAGCATTGTTATAAATACACACGTGCGCGCACGCACACGCACACCCTTCTCAGCAATCCCTTCCTAGCGCCACAACCTTTACCTTCAAAATCGGCTGCAGTAAATAAATACATTAGAAAGCAGCTTGGGGTTTTAGCTCTCTCTCGCCCTCAGGATCACCGCTCTGCCTCAGACATGCAGAGAGATCTGACAGACGCACAGACAGCCAAACTAGAACTCCTGTTTCAAAGCACCCAGAGCAGCTACGGGTGTACTGACAGAGCCTGTTGTTGTCCTTGACACATCTGATACAAAGTTTGTAAGACTTTAAGGCTCCTGAGACGCGCATTTGGAAGAAACTTCTTTGGGGAATGAAAAGGAGACTGGTATTTTAGGTGGGATTCATTAGTTATTGACATTTTGAAAGGGCTTTCTGATAATACCCATACAGTGACGTTAGTTACCTCAGCGCAGAAGGACAGTAGCTATTGACAGGCGGCCTACTTTCTCAGCGTTTTACAATACGCTGAATAAAAACAACAGGCAGGTAATTTCCTCCAAGTGAGACTCGCCTCGGCCCAACACAAGTAGCCATTTAGCGTTTCAGCAAAACAGGACGTGTCGTCGCCGCAGAGGAAATATGGGAATGGTTTAAAAGGGCGCTAGACGCCTCAGATCATTAGTTTAATTGGCTGCATAACATGGACATGCTCAATCGCCACCACAAACCCATCTCCTTCTACAACGGGGGTAAATGACACATTACTAAGTTGGAATTAAGTGGTACAAAAGGCCCGTGTCCACCACACGACCGAGCCGACTGAGGCTTCGTCAGCTGGCCGGATGGGACGGCGGGGAGACGAGCAAAACGTAATTACACACCGGCTAGGCCGCGCGGAGGCAAGCCGAAGGCGTAGCGCTGCGCTTTATCTTCATAATATTGACAGACTCAACAGGGTTTATGGAGATTAGAGAAGCCAGACAGTGGGTGCAGCATCAATGGCTCCCTGTTCCAGTGGGGCATTGGTCAAAACCAGTGCACTGGGTAGGGATTAGGGCGGAGTTTGAGATTCAGACTATAGCCTATGATCTAAGGTCTGTATTGCTTTGGCCTTCACCAGCTTGTATTGAACCCAGATGGAGCGGTAAGTTATGACCAATCTGTATACACTGCAGTTTCTAACAATTAGCAAAAACATTTTCATTCTTAAGATTTCCATCGCAATAAATAATTGTGCATGAGTCTCAGTGATAAATGCATTGGCACATTGTCTTCCACATTCGAACCCTTAGTAATTAAAATAAATAGTTGTGCATTAGTTCGGGTGTAGCGCACGATAACATCATTTCAGCACAATGCCAAGACTCATTCCAGGCTGAGGATCTAACTAAAAAAAAATTGAGAAAGAAAACGACGTGAAATTCTCCATAGTTGAGTGGAAAAGACGGAGCGCTGAGTGACAGAGACCACCTGTTTCCATCCACCGACTTTAATCGAATAATAATGCAATCAGGATCCATTTGTGTAGCGCAATTATGTCTGTGTCTTGTTTACAGTTCACAGTGGTCACAGAAGGAGCACTCATTGGAACGGCGGCAGTGGCACATCTGTGTGGGAACGGGTGTGTCCCTTCTTTGTCCTTTTGTCTCTCCTTCCAGTATCCCTCCCTCACCTGCAGCTGTGGAAAGCTGCCGGTTGACGTCCTAGCACTGCCCGCGACAGCCGGCGCGCCAGGTTTTTCCGCCTGGACTGGATGTCTAACCCTGCCCGGCGGATCAAGACGGTAATGAGACAGCCCTCGGAGGCTAATGCCTGATGTCCTGGAGGAAGAGCTGATGTGGCCATTAGCATCTGTTGACTAGACGGCATCTCTGTCTGTTGCATTATCTAGTTTGGAGGTAATTGAAAGATCTGATAGCCGTTCAGGGCCTGACGGTGATCTGATGAAGACACTGGATGAATGGAACAGAGTGATATGTCAAAAATGTCAGACAATGGCCTCTGAAAACCAGTTTGATCATGTTCTGATAAAATCAGTGAATGTGTTTGTGTTTTAGGGGTGGGGTTAAGCAAGCTGGTTTATCAGGAAGCTTTATCGAATATCAAAATCATTGAAGGTCATAGAAATTCAATAATATTATTGTTGGTTCGTTCTGTATCAGGGCTGTAGTAATCATTGAATCTTTCTGTTATCAGCAACAGCTAATGCTTTTGGTATTTCTGAAAGGTCAAACTGATTCAAACTGTACTTCACCAAAATCCTCCCAGTCTCAGGAAGAAGAACAGAATTATGTCATAAGTCGGGTATCTCAAAGGAATGACAGCGACGTTCAATGACAGTCACACACGGTATGCCATTTCATGTCATCAGTGTTTGAACCTCTTTCCTGAGTGTTCCTGACACTGTATGATAGGGACCAAAATAACACCTCTGCTCTCAAGATAATGCACTACTTTAAAGCACAGCCATATAGGCCCTGTTAAACAAGGGCACCATATGGGCGCCATTTCTTGATATATTACGCCAGTTCCCTTGACCTTGGAGATTTGCATCATGCCAAACCACTGGTGTAGGAGGGATCTGGGTTGTAAATGAGCTTTTAGACTGATTAAATTGGCTGGTTCCTGCTTGTTGCGAATAACTATGCAACTCTGATGTATTCAGAATCATGCTCTTGTCATCACCATTGTTAGCCGTGTGGAAACACATCCGTAGTGGATATGGTGGAACGTTGTACTTCTCCCCAATAAGTCACGTTCATGCCAGAGCATTTCTGAAATCCATGGTGTCTCAGAACATAGAACTCAGAACAAAAAGAACATCTAGAACATAGACTACACTGCCTCCAGACAGGAACAAATTACTTTCATCCTTTCCTTTTTCACTGGCTCCTTGGAGCTGTAAAATTCCACTCACTTTGGTTCGGGACAATTGTTTCAGAAAAAAACACAAGACAGAAAAAAAGAGGCCAAGAAACCAATCACACTGATAGCTGACGGAGATGGAGAGATATAGATTGAGTGAAAGGACAGACAGATTTTTCAGAAAGCAAACTAAATAAATAAAAAGATGCAGAGGACATAATCTACGGGAGCCGGCTGAGCATGTCTGCCTGTTTTTCCTTTGGGAAATGGAGCTAACCTACCAGAAGATCTGTACTGTTTTAACAGGAATGAAGAGCTAGCCTAGCAAAAGATCTGTACTGTTTTAACTGGAACAAAGAGCTAAACCTAGCAGAAGATCTGTACTGTTTAAATTGGGACAGAGAGCTAGCCTACCAGAAGATCTATATTGTTTAAACCGGGACAGAGAGCTAGCCTAGCAAAAGATCTGTACTTTTTTAACCAGGACAGAGAGCTAGCCTTGTTGAAAATCTATGCTGTTGTAACAAAGTGGCGGGACAGGGAAGCTCAGCTCTAAGAAGGCTGAGTGGCTACCAGCAGTACAACGCTCACATTCATAAAGCATCTCAAAGTAAAGTGCTGATCTTTGATCCAGAAAATAAAAATTATGAATAGAGACAGATCCTGGATCAGCACTTAGTTTTACCTTCTGTCCGAGGCACTGAAAGGCACAACGTGGATCCCCAGAGGCCCGCCGACATTGGACACCTCTACCGGCTTGAGCATGTCACTGTGGGACAATGATGGATGAGGCAGGGGGTGAGAAGGACCGAGGGAATAGGGGAACGCATGCATGAAAAAAAACAGAACCCCGCCCCTCCAGAACAGGAAATAATACCACAATGACAATGCATAAACCAGAACAGGCACTGAATACAAAACAACAGGATAACATGACAGATCGGGGGAATAGAGCTTCTCCCAAGAAGCTAGGCATGTGTTATGGTAGTATGTTACTTCCACCATCCCAAACGGCACCCTTTTCCCTCGATAGTGCACTATTTTTGACCGGACGCCTAAAGGCCCTACTCAAAAGTATTGTATTTATATTGTATTTATACAGAGAAAGAAATAGGGTGACATTTGGGACGCATTTTCAGTAAAGATTGTCTCTGGAGCAGCGAGGAACCTTCTCTCATGAAGCCATCCATTATAGAGTCAGGCTAAGGACCCAGAGGTCGATTAGAGACCCAAATGGAGACTCCAATTAAGTGATTAAGATCAGGTCCTGGTGGGTTCTGCAGTAAACGAGCCCAGATGAATTGGAAATGTGGAGGGACGCTTCAGGCCTGCAAATAAAGCAGCGATGCTAAGTAAAATAAATAATTGACAAATAATAAAGTGGTAAATAGTGTGTTGTTGTTGATGGCGACGATGACGATGGTGATAATACTGAAATCATATGCTTATTAAAAAAGGGCTATAGTGTACTGACACTGTCATAATCAAGTACACTTTGTGGAGGCTATAAAATATCTGACCCATTTTAATAAGAGGTGGTTTAATAAGAGGTGGTTTTTGGGTGATTGCATTGGGGGAGGCTGGGGGTGTTCAGGTGGCTTACTCCAGATATAGCACAGGGGAGTGTTCAACACAGGAGTCTGCTCTCCCCACTGGCTCAATACGGCCATTTCTCTCTTCTTCCTTCACTCGCTCCGCTTCATCCTCCTCCTCCTCTTCCTAAAACAGAGATAACAACCGAGACAAAAGAGAAAGGTAGAACAGGAAAGAAAGAGAGAAAACCCATTGACATTTGGAATGCACAAATCTGTCGGTGTCTTGAGCTATCCTACTTCCCTTTCAGCCTTATGTTTTCCTAAGTGGTCTAACTGTCCTAATCTGTCCTAATGTCCTATGTTGTGCTACTGGCCATCTCTGCGTCTCAGCTCTTCTTTCCTCCCTTCTCTTTAATCCAATTCCCCGGGAGTAATGGTCTCCGTTTAGTGTTGGGGAAAACTGGTCCCACCCAACCACCACAATATGAGACAGAGAAAATCCAAGCAACCCTGGAGTGGCCGTGATCGATAACTCATACTCAATCAATCAGGTGTTGGGGGTGGGAGGTGAGGGCTCGCCAAGTTCTTACAGCAATCCCATGAAGGGAAAAAAGGATGTTTCTTCGCTTTCTTCATGTCATTTACCCCACTCCCTCTTCAGGGGTACTTAGCCAATCTAGCCGTCTGTCAGTCTCTCTGTTTACAGACGGTCAATATGAAATGGCTCGGGCCTCACCGTCCTATGTGAGGAACAGGGCGTTTGAATGCTTCATCAAAGAAACAGACAGGTTACACAGGCCTTCAGGGTGCAAACAGTGGTGAATCACATGATTCGTAGCTCATTTAAATGTGGAATAGACATACTTTGATCAAAAAAGTCGACAGAGATTCCTCCCAACACAGAGGAGTTAAGTTAGGGTGTCTGGGAGGCCTTAGGTTCTGCTAAGGCAGAATAAAAGAAGGATCTGAAATGGTTTGTTAGCCGTTGATATTAATGACCGCCTCACCCCACACCTCTGCTCTTTGAAATGTCAAGAACATCTACACTCTTCTCCTTTTTTCGCTCTCTCTTTACGGAAATGCATTCAGCCTTTTCACAGTGAGCCCCTGCAACATGGGAGGGACAGGGAGGTGTCTGCCCTCCCTGGAGGCTCTTATTCTTATTTCTATATCTGGGAAGGTGAACAGAGGCTGACACAGGGTCATGGAAATTTAATCAGAATACCTACCAGTACTGCTGCCAGGCTGCAGCTGTTTCTTCTATTAGGTGCTTCTATGAAAATGAGTCAATAACCTTTGTCCCCGACGTGAGGCCTCAGCTATGCTGGTTTTAATGATATATGTCATGGCAGGTCTCAGGTGCCTCATGGTTTCTATTCATATGCTTTGTATTGTGAAACCAGGGTGAATACTAGCCTACTATAAAGCTGTGCTACAATGGACCTGGCAACCCAAAGACACCTGGCAACCCGCTGAATGGTGAACAAAGAAGACTGGGGGATAAATGAATTCATGGGATGAACGCAAAAGAAGGGAATCATGTGATAACGGGAAATAAATACAATCAGATTTCCAAGGCTGGAATACATTGAGAGAGGAGGAGAAAGGCAAAAAAAATATTCAAAAAATACAGAGTAAAAAAAGGCAGATCATTTACATAGTGTATTCAGGAAAAAGGTGAACAGTGACGCGCACTTCGCTTGTTGCCTTTCACAATCCATTTAATAAGGCTGGGTTGAAGCTGAGGACCAGGTGGTTATTATCATTGCTGACACTGACACTGATTAACTCAGATAACAATCTCCAGTCTTGTTGTCTACTGAGTGACATCCTGCATGACATGAATGCGTCTCTGCTCCCCAGAATCCCTATTCAGTGGAAATATTGAAGACGTATATGTCTGAGACGGAGCTAAGAGGCAGAGGAGTGAACGTGGGGTGGAGGAGAAGTGCACAATGTGAGGAGAAATCAGTGTGTATAGCTTCATCGTTAAACAGTGAGGAGATGATTCGACACAGAACTTTTCTTTGGATTTCATTTTTCCACAGGACAAGACTTTTCTCATTCAGAAAATAGTAGGTACATATAACATCAGCAAAAAACAGAAAGGCAGAAGGAGTAAGGGAGACAGAAAATGAAAGAATAGAGAGTGAACGAGACGGAGGAAGACTGACTGACTGGATGACTGACTGAACGGAATGAGAATCAGTGTGTCACTCCTGTTGTCACCAAGGGCAGAAGGAGTGCCTGACACTTGCTGCCAGCATAGCTTGACTGTCCATCTCTGTCTTGTTACCATCTCTGTCTTGTGAGCCGCTAGCTAACTTCTCCCATTCCAACCCTCTCCCCCTCCTCTCTTCCTCTCTCTCGCTCTCTCCAATGACCATTGTGGTCTGACGATCCCTTCCTTCCCGGCCAGAGGGGAAGTGACCTTACGGCGTTTCCAGGTTGGCGGTAGGTGAGGAGGGGGAAGAGTTTCATATAACCTCTCGCTGCCCCTGGCTCTTGATCCGGATTTGGTACTGCCCGAGAGCACATCTCTCAACACGCCGGTGACTGTGAGCGCGTGCGGCTGGGCCACAGCCAACCGCTTCGCCAACAATGATAGGAAGCACAGGGTTAGCAGCCTGGCATTTAGACAGCCAGTGCATTAGATTATTCAAGCAGATATGAAAGCTTGGCAGGCAGACAGACAGGGAGGGCGGGACTGCAAAGTGCAGAGTGCTGTTTCCTTTGACAGACAGAGTGGAGAGAGAGCAGACGGGGCAATGAGGAGGACAAGGGGAGGGGTTATTCCTTGGCCTCTTTCTCTCTCTCACACACACACACACACACACACACACACACACACACACACACACACACACACAATTTGTCTTCTCACAGGAGAGTGCGAGGGGGAGCCTGCAGCACTTGTCACCTTCCATCATAACTAATCAGGTGTGTGAGTGTGTGTGTGTGTGTGTGTGTGTGTGTGTGTGGTTGGGTGAAAGAGTTAGGGAGTGCACGTGTGACAGGTTAATCGTTTCAACAACAAAACGTGTTGAAGTCACACTAAAGGGGTACGTCTGGAACAATGGAAACCAAAGAACATTCTATATAAATATCATTCAACAAGCCAATGGCAAATGGCAGCAGAAAATATAAGGAAGCAAGCAATTTAGTGCCACAACTACGCACAATGATTGTTGAAACATTTACACAAGATTTCTTATCCCACGTCTAAAAATATTCCCAAGTACACTGGGTAAAATAAAAAAAACACTGGATTAGCCAAGTGCAACAAACGCTTCAACGTGCTACAATAAATCCATATTAAGATGGGAAAATCCTGACTTTAAGAGACAGGGAGGGGGGGAGGTTTTCATCTCATTCACAAAGGTCAAGACCAATAATTACATCCTCATTACAGGACTGAGTTAATGTGGTTATAGTCCAGACCTCGAGACAGAGACCGATGAGACCATGCCACAAAATGGCCTCATGGATAGAGTCATCTCAACATGATGGAGTGGACACGGCTTCTCCAGCCACCCTCAGGACAAAGATAAAGTTGAATAGCGTCATAAAGCCTTTATGTCCGGGCAGAAATGTAAATCTTTAAAATTCCATTTTAATAACTGAATATGCTTTCAAGGATTTCTGAAAAAGATTTAGAAAGGACAAGCTATTCATTCCAAAAGGATTTCCAGATTTTTTTCCCAAAGAATTTTCAAGTCTAACCACTTACTGAAATGGTGTTTACAATTTGATTTCACCCAAATCCTATTTTAAATACCGGACAACACTGGTGAAACAGATCTTGACCAAAATAGTTTGTTTTAACAGTCAAGGCTTACTGTCATTTGAGTTTTGTTATCGTGGAATAGCATGTCAATACAGACTGTGTAAGACTGCCCTCCTTGGACTAAAGAAAACCGTGATAACTTGACTTTCAATAATTCATACCCTTTTAAAGCTCAGGATCTGACCAGAGGGTATTCCATCCTAACTTGACCATTATTGACGAGAGAGGGACGGACATTTCTGTCTCTGTCCGCTTTAGATTTTGTTATTGACTCAGTGATTGATTTAAGTCCTCATAATTAGCGGGCCCTAATTGAATTAAAGTGCAATTTAACGATAGAGCAGCGCAGGCAGAGGGAGACTGTGTCATTGATAGATCCTCCTGGACTCATTTGAAGTCGTGCTTGGCAGACGATGTATCCCAACTCTGATTAAATCCAGGGAAAAGGTAACCAGTCCCACTGGTCCAGTTCTGTAAATGCCAGCTTGGACTACAACACACGAGACTACGCTCTTCCGACGATGCGGACAAATGCGACCCAGGTCGGACCCCGTCTCATTGGCTTAATAGCATTCGGAACCCATTAGCGTTTTAATTAGCATCAAGTATATCCACGTGATAAGGTGCCCCGACCTTTTATAAGCCATTAGCCGCACAACTTAAAACCAAACGCAAACAGGGAGATGTCAAGATTTTGTGTATTTGCAGATAAAAGGGTAGAAAACAACTTTAGCATGACTACAAAAAGATCCAGGGACAAATGTGACATATATATGTCCTTATGATAACTATTAGTTGGGTGCTTCTATATGTCCTAATTCACATGCACAATACATATTATACCCTTTTGTGAATTGGAGATGTTTTTGCAGTCTCCTTGAGAAAGTAATTAGGGTTAACTTTCTTATTCAAGGGCAGAACACGTTTCTTTAGGACACCACAGAAAACTGAAAATGGACAGTGAAACAATGTCCTCCAATAAAGTTCAACTCTTCTTTACTCAAGCACTTGTCTTAGACACCGTTGATCAAAAACATTAGTCTTGTTATTCTTAGTCTCACTGTATATCTTGGAAATTTTTGTACAGTATCAAAAGGAATAGTACATTGTGATCTAATTCTTGAGAATAGAGAGTCGGTCAGTCCCATCCTTTGAACACGGCCCCAGTACTGAGCCTATGGGCTATGTTTCAGCAGAATAAAAGAGTAGGACACATGCCTTCATCAGACAATCAGGGATTCTCCCCCTCGGACAGCCGGCCGACACAGGGTCACTCCTTTCATTTCTAGCCAGTGTGCGCGTGTATGAAGCTCTCTGTTCGGAAGTGGAATCTAATAATTGCCTCACAAGATGGTGTGCTAGATAGGATATAGAGGCTGTACAGTAGAGCTACGGGGAGCAGAAATTCTGCTTCTTCCCTGGAGCCCCTACTATTCTCTTGGATGTACACCACAGCTCTCTGCGAAGGAACATGAAGGAAGAATCCCATTTTATCATTATGGATGTATACACTGTTGCTGGGCCCTCTAAAGAGGTCTCAGTGCGGAAGCTCTATTAAGAAGCCTTCTTAAAGGCAATGGCTGCATTTTCTGTCCCCCGAATAAAAAACTCTCAACATGAATGGAAATTGCTAATGAGTTCGCTCTTGAAATCCCTTAGTTGTTCATCAAATCACTGAATAATCAGTGGTCTGGTACAAGCATGGATTATTATCACATACTGAAATGATCATATTACGTTGATGATAATTCTATGGGATGGCTGTAGACTGTATGCTTTATGCTTTCTTATACGCCCACCATTACTGTCACAGAGAAAAAGGCAAGTTGCAATGTGAATTACATTATCAGGGCGGTCTCAGTGTCCACATAATGACGTTATCTCTGGTTTCGGTCCTTTTAAAATTCCTTTAACCCAACATAAATGTAAATAACTGTCTGATAAGTCAGGCCAGGTTGATTCATAGGCTGTGTTAACAGGGTAGTTAAGATGGCCGATTCTAATGACCCGATGGCTTGGGGGGGGTTTGAGGACGAGTGACAGTGGAAAGAAAATGTGCTCTAGTTGTATGACCGGGTTATGAGCAGGTCAACTAGTTCCTTAACAGATAACCCACTTAAAGCTGGAACATACGGTCTCATGGTGAAGGGGACAACTTGAAGAGAAACAATGTCATTTAGCACCTGAGACTATTACAAATGGCAGCCTATCCTTAAAGGGTTAAAAGCAGGGTACTATGAAGGGAATAGAGTGCCGCTTGGACCGTAACCTGTCCTTGACTATCTAGTAATGTGAGGTGTGTTAGGGTCCCTCATAATCCTTGGGTTTACTATAAACTGGGAAGCAGAAAGGATGAGTGTCAAGATTGGTGTTGAACTGGGCTTTAACTGAGCTATGTGGTACTTGTAGCATTAAACCCGCCGGCACTATGGAACCTTTAACATGAACACAGTTCTACGGTTTGAACTAAGCGCTAAATCCTCTAAACAATGTGTCCCATTTCACGTTAACCGAGCTCAGTGGTACTTTTAGCAGATTAATCATCATTTTGAGCTGATTAAGCGGGAGGACAGCCTGGTCTTTTCTGCTCTGAACACCTAATCCATCTCTGGGAGTGTCTGTGAAGGTCAGCGAGCGTGTCTCCCGTGAAATACTGTCAGACAGACGGCGACAATCAAATGTCCGTCTGCATTTCAATGAAGCAGAATAAACAAGATAGAGGACGATCAAGTTTCAAACATCTGAACTGTAACTAAGTAAACCCACCAGAAACCGTATCATAAGGGAGCGAAACATCTTCAACAATCATACTGTTTGAATTATCACTCTAGATAGCACCGTGTCCATGATGGGATGTAAGCTCTCCTCCCCAACTATGTTCTTATGGCCAGACAGCTATGATTAGCATGCTATAGGTTGTTTCCAGTCTCATCATGGCCACCTGAATGAGCTGAGTCTGAAGGAGGATGATTGACGTGGTCCTATGAATTATTGAACAGCAGCTGAGTCCTCGGTACACACCAGGGCTAGTCATTACTGGGCAGCCAGTCCTTCCCTCAGATTAACTATTGTTTGCCGTCTTGTCCGAGAGCTTCATTTTAAAGACGGCTAGCAGGAGCGCTTGGCTATGAAAGTGGGAGCCACACTTTGTTCATTTATTTTTAATTGGAGTCTGGCATTCTGTGAGAAGGGATTTATTTGTTCGCATCCATTCTCTCTGTTGATGGGCAAATGAAGTGGGCTGATGGGGACGAGGGACAACGAACAGCCAGGGACTCCACCTCGGCCAGTAATGAAATAAGACCTCAGGGGACCTCCTGTCTGACTAAACTGCTACTAGGACCGGGGGAACTGGAGAGTGTCTGGTAGATGAGGAGGAGACAAGAGTGGTTTAAAATATCTAAATCTGCCCAAAATAAATACATTTAAAGCAAGGACAGGCTAAATAAATATAAACATCCCTAAAACATGGACAATATCGGATTCTATTTTAGAGAATCAGGAAAAAAACTGAAAAGGACCCAGGCAAGTCTAGTTCAGCCGGCCCAAAATTAACATTTATAAATACTGTTACTCTCACTGGCTTCAAACTCTTACCACTACACCATGGCGCTGCACGTTTGACAAGTGGCTAGGCACCATTAGGCATTGTGTTAAACTGACTAACGTTTCTTATTAAGTTTAACTCCACAACAAATAGCATCTATGATCTGTGTGGCTTTATTTTGAATGCGAGGAGATTCGGTCTCGGGACCTACAGCTTGCAGGTCTGCATTTCTAACCACTACTTTATTTAACAAGGTATGTCAGTCAGTCAGCCACTCATAATGAGACATTCACTTTTCCTGGCCTGGCTCTGCTTACTCGGTCCGGCAAAAGAAGATAATAATCAATATAGAACAAAAAAACACGGACAATGTGTTCGATAAACAGAAAAGCACAAACAATTTTATTTACTTTGATGAAGACATTTTAAGATCTCTTTTACTGACCAGTGAAATATATTAATAATAATAATAATAATATATACCCATATGCTGAACTATCTAGATATTCATGGACGGCGGACAGTGCTATTACACTGGAGTTCGTAATGTTCTCCAGAATCACAGAGCCCTTACAGGTGACAACAAGGTGAAAGAAACACAAGACCAAACACAAAGAAAAGCATCATAGGGACACAAAATCTTCCTGAATGCTGTGTTTTGAATTAACCGTTTTAAAAATCCTTTTGGAATTGTATCACAAAACATATTCTCAGTCTAAGAATGGCCCCCATTAATGGTGACTAAGCTGTTATGATTAAATAGGTCTTTATGGAAGGAGTCCCCGGTATCTGCAGTTGCTTCCACAGGCCACCTACATGCTGCGGGCCAGCCACAGATGACCAGACAAACAGAGAGCCTTTCGGCCACCACTTAGCTGTGGATTTGTGCCTTCAAACTTGACCGCCAATTTCTTGTTGAAATGGAGAAGACCTTCACAGACAGACTTTACATACACACACGCAACGCGCACACAACACAGGCGCACAACACAGGCGCACAACACAGGCGCACAACACAGGCGCACAACACAGGCGCACATACACAGGCGCACATACACACACACACACACACACACACACACACGCACGCGCACACAACAAACACACACACACTTCTGGGTCTGTGATGTTTAGTGTCGCCCATGGCCAAATAACATTCCGATAGCAACTTAAAAGCATTGGGCCTCTTACAGGAACCAATAAAACAGTGAGAAAAGCTCAATGTGACAATAGACCTTGCTGTGCCAAAGTGGCCTCCCTGGATCACAGAGAGTGGAAAAAATACAGCAGAGAGAACCGATGGTGAGAGCAGAGAGGGAGAAAGTGAGGAGAAAAAGAGAGAGAGAGGAAAGGCAAATCAAATAAATAGTGCTGAATTATTCAGCTTTTAGGGGCATTGGATCCTGTCAATCACAGAAAGTCCATCTTCCGCCTCACTGGAGCCCCTTACAGGAAGTAAATGATGCTTAACTGGTTAGTGTAATAGGTGTGGCAGAATGTGCCTCTTATTAGCTCTTACATTCTGTACTTGGTAGTCAGACTCAATGTCTGCACTAAGGAATATGGCTCTATTTTGGGGCCCCATCTCTGAGTTCAGTCAATCGTAGAGTCTCCACTGATTTGACTACCTAACAGCCCCAGGTGTTGATCATTCGGCTTGGAGAGGCAGGCAAACTGCCTAACTCCAGAGTGGTTCCCCAAAGTAATGCCTCTGCCCGAAATGTGAAATATTTGATGTATTGCAAAGCTTTCCGGAGCGAAGCTAACTCTCAGAGGCTGTTGAGATGAGCTGCCCCGGACAAAGTCAGCTACATTTGTTTAAAACCTTCGCATTGGGGGCAGACATGGGACACTTAGCCTTCAATATCTTCAACTACTTCTCACTGTGATTAGCGGAATACTCCGAACATTTTCAGAAGTAAACATAAAAGCAAGAGTGGGAATGTTCACGATACACAAACCTTACTTCCACACTGAAGCAATGAGAACCCTTGGTCTCTCAGAACGTCCCACTGACCTCCTTTGTGCTGACATCACATTAAATCTATAGAAGTCTTCCGTTGCTTCTTTGATTGTACACACATTTAATTTAAAAAAATGCGTATAATTCATCTTTAGCGTTGTACAGTGCTTCCCAGATTGTGCGAGATTCGGTTGCTAGGTCCAACTTTTTCCTGTATGAGCCACACCGGGGGACTTGAACTCCCAGAAGTCATTATGTTGTAGTGCTAAGGTGCTCCTGCTCCCTGTGAATTGTAGCTAATGAGCTGGCGCCCCTGCCCGTGTTCAATTATTCTCATTGAGAAAGTGATTTTGCACTCCACGGAGCAGATCGCAAAAACGCACTCACTAATTCTAATCAGGAATTAACATGTTCACAACCGGCCATGCGGAGAGAAACGTCCCGCAAATAAGGCGACGCAGAAATGCGCTGGGACTGGTTGACATGCGGGTGGGGGGGAGAGAGAAACAAATCCTCAGAGGTGAGAGAGACACAACGACCTGTCAGACATAAACTCTGCATAGCGCCGCTTGATGTTGTCAGCCTTAATGTGCAGCGCAAAAATGTCTCCCCTCCGCACTCCTCCAGAGGTGTGAGAGAAAGACGGACAGAGACAGCTGCTGTGCTATCATTCAGAAGGGAGTAACGGGGGAGGGAGGAGAATCTGAGGTAATCATGCGTGGAGAGACGGTTGGGAGGATGAAGGAGAGAATGGAAAGAAGGATGGGAGGAGAAAGAGGAGAGAACAATCGACCAAGATGCTAGATGCTAGACAGGTGTGTGTGTGTGTGTGTGTGTATGTGTGTGTGTGTATGTGTGTGTGTGTGTGTGCGTGTGTGTATGTGTGTGTGTGCGTGCGTGCGTGCACATTCATGTGTGAAAGGGACACAGAAAGGGAGGGCAGGGCTCAGAGAGCAAAACAGCCCATTAATTGTTAATGACTTCAGTAACAAAAATGTAAGAAGGTGTGCTTGTTTCTGAACCCACAGGTCCCCCTTCCTCACGGTCACCGTAACCCCCTGCCCACTCTCCCTTCCATTCATAGAACCGACCAGGCTATCTGCTGTAAACAAGGACAGTTTCAGAACCGTGAAATGAGTAGCCGGAAATGAGTAACATATATGAACTTTTTCTCCTGTGCAAAATGAGATGAGAAAAAAACATGGCTCCTCAACTTTCAGCAAAGTTCCCTTTGAGTTAGGGACAGAGACAGAGAAAGAGGGACTGGAGAGATGGAGGGAATAAGGGGGGAGGACAGAGAACAGGCCACATAGAAACTCTTTCAAGGTGGAGGGAAAGGCCAAAGAAGGAAAATGTGTGAGGGGAGATCTGAGAGCAGGGGACTTTAATTGTGCTCCTTCCAGTGCTGTTCCCATTTACAGACTGACAATTGGGTATGCTTTTATTATACAGTCCCTGCCAAAGGCCCATTTAGACAGAAGGCAGCAGTATGCACTGATTGTCTGGTTTCTCATGCCTTCTATTTAGTTGTCAAATTCATGCTGAACTTTCCTCAGTGAGTCGGGTGTGAAGGGATAAACAGCACCAAAAAAAGACAATTTCTGAATCATTTAAGGGTAGAAAATACATTATTTACAGAAAAGGAGTGCAGTCTCCTAGTTAAAGCATTATATACTTTAACGATCAGAACTACAGTGTCTGGACAGAACAATCATTCTGCATTTATAAAGACAAGAAAATATTTGCCAGACGAATATTCATAGCTGTATTATACTATATGATTTCAGCAAAATAGACTGTGATCAAATTAGGCCACTAAATAGGAAACAGAGTGACATTTAGGGCCTCAGTCATGGTGTCAATTGCGTATGTCTCATGTCACGTTTGACCTGTTGGTAACCACCACACAATGACCCAAAAGGTGCGCAGTGAGGATGAAAACAGAGGAGTGGGACATATCCATCATCTCAGGGGGACGTCAGCAGCGGAACCCTTGGCCAAAGCAACTGTTTGACCCCATCTTGGGTGTCCCTGACAACCGGTTCAACCCAGGGTCATTGGAACCTAACACTTTAGGCTCATGGGCTTATCCTGGTGGGCAGTTGGTGCGGTCTCATGAAGAGGTTCAGGAGTATTTCCTTGAGCAAGAATAACTTTAAACCTTTATTAGAGAGGCCTGGGCTTTGTTTGGTCAGACCACATGGTCCAGGATACTTCCTGTTTGCAGATAAAACATCCCAGTGTATCACATCAAATGGCTGCTTTTCTCATCCCTCAGCGCCCTCTCTCCCTCTCTCCTTCTCCCTACCTGCCCATTTCTACCTCCCCGCCTCTCTCTCTCTCAAGAGAGAGTTAGCACAAGGCAGGAGGTTGCAGTCCTCCAGTGTGACGGCAGGTTAATGGGCTAGAACAGTTCCAACTCGCTGCATGGTCTTCACATGAGAGGAGAGGAGGGACACACTGGTGCTCTTTGAACACAGATAGATGGCTAGTCCTCCTCTGACAGCTGCTGGGGCGGAGGGTGGACGGATGACGGAGAGATAAAGGGACGAAAGGGTCAGTGGTCCGTGGGGAAGAGGAAGCAGAGAAAAGGAACGAGGAGACGGAGGGAGCCCAAGGCGTGTTACGGAGGTGAGAAAGAGGAAGGCCTGGGGTGGAAAGGAACGGTGGTAAAAGAGGTGAGGGGGGGGACCCAAGGCTCGCATAGAGAACGACAAGCCACCCAGAAACATTCCTTTCCCCCCCAGCAGCTCTGAATGAGAGCACCTTCTGAGGGCATACCAATCTACCTACCTACCTACCTACAGTCAAGGTCAATAGCACAACATCTCTCATTTCAACAACTGTCTCCGCAACTAAGCCTGTTGGGAAATCTGAGGGGGGGGGAGGGGGGTGAAGAACGAGATGTAGATGGCTTCTTTGCTTGACTGGGCAAGGAGAAGAAAACAAACCACACCAGCTTGATCACCGTGTGCTCCGACTTATAGCACAAGCTAGTATCGTCTCATCTGGGTCTAGGGATGGTGGGCGAGCTATGCTGAGTTAGCCCACCAGGTAATCTATAGGAGAGTGTGAGATGCGCTAACCTAGCTGAGTTTATCTCTTGAAAAGTCTAGGCAAGATAATCTCCTGCAGAACATGGCCAGGGCAGTAACACATGAACCTGTACAGTACATAGAGGGAGAGACAGACAGATCAAAAAGAGCAAGAGACAGAAAAAGAGGATGAAAGACTGAAAAGGATATGGAGAAGAGAGGTTAACACTTTGTTTATAAACTGAGCCCAACTCTGAACACACAGCAGCCCCTACTGGTCAGCTCTGCAGCTGGGTTTAAACTGACCAATGGAGAGGTAGGGAGGGAGACAGACAGCGGGGAGGAAGAAACTCGTTTCAACAGATCTATCAATGAATTGGCAGGGGCAGTAGACAAGTCTGCGGCACCTGGTCTAACTCTAATCAAAATTCAACTGTGTTTACAGAAGATCATACCTTATCAGCCTCAGAGGGACAAAAATGTATTAAAATACTCAAGTGATATAACCCAATGCCCTCTGTGGTCCACTAACTAAACCGATAATTCACAAAAGTTCACTTGCAGGCAGAATTCAACACAAAACCCCAGATAGTGTAGGCTGAGCAGAATTTGAATTATGCCAACTAATTACCAAAATCCATAACAAAGCCCTCATCTACAGAGGGATGAACCTAGAGAGGAGCCTCATGAGCCAGCTGCCACAGAGGCTCGGGAAGCTCAACAGTCAGACCCGACCAAATCATGAGAAACGAGATATCTTTGATAAAGTGGAAAGAACCAACATAAAACAACGCAAATAGAATGCTGCCTGGCCTGAAACAGACAGCACGCAGTGGCCGAGTAAATAACCACGGTGACAGACCCAAAAGTATGAAAAAACAATTATTCCCAGACTCTGTGTGCATGATCTCAATATTAAAACAGGCTGGCAAAAGGTAGACCAGGCACCGAAAATATGACAGGTTTCAAGCATACTGACCACAAACAGTGGAACAGAGCTGCATTTCCCAACCTCCTGCCAAATGTACGACCACATTAGAGAAACACAGTATTTCCTATAAATTGGACAGAGTGACAACGAATTAACAAGCAAATCAAACAATGACAAATTCTCAATCTGTTTGAAGAAATGGGCAAGCAACTGGAGCAGGATTTGTGAGAATTGCCATGAGAACAGGGCACCCAGCGGAGCGTAGACTACATAACCAACATGTATCTTTGTATTCATTTTACCATGTCATTCACCCTTAAACTAGTTGCATATCATTTCAACACTCTACGTAAGTGTACTATTTCAAAATGCAAGAACTTCCACTTCAGTTTGCTTCTTACTTCATTTTCAGCATTCTTATTATGAACGTGCTTTAACAATGTAAACCAATATTTTCAATGCTAATACAACGATTACAACTGAATGAACGATGTATATGTACAATAACACGAGAGAGGATGGGGTATATGGTCAAAATACCAGGGCTAAAGGCAATTGTGAGGTGGCACACATCAGAGAACCCTGTGTCGCGGTAAATTAAGAGAGGACTGTCAGACAAGTGCAAGACTTGCTTTGTAAACACTGGATATCAACCGGTGATTGATTTTGAGGGCTTGGAATGTGGACACATACTCCCTATTCACTCCCAATATCCATATACCGCCATATCCAATGACCTGATGGCGCACGCAGGCACACACGCGCGCACACACACAGAATACTATTCATTATGCAACACTTACATCCGCTGTCCACAGAAAGGTTCCACTCAGCTAAACAGAGGAACCTTTCGGTGCCCTAAGGACTGGGCTGGTTAAGGACAAAGGAAGGGAAAAGGGAGAAGATGAGAGCAGACCAAGGAGAAGGAGGACTACGTGATTCACCTGTTTCCATGGCATCCAGGAAAATGGGCCATTCGGCAGTACTTCCTTTCCTGTGTGATGTATTTTATCTGCTCTGGTTGCTTCCACCTGGCGGAGCTAACTGTGCCTACAGCATGCTATGTTCTCAGGTTGTGGAGGTTTGAGGGGGGGAAAGAATACAAGAACTCACCAAATGCTGTTCCGGTAACATTCTCAATTAAGGTAAAATCGATTACATGGCCATGAACATTAAAGGGTCATTTTCAAATATTTGGTTCTGGGTGTGTTTCCACTGTGTAAAAGTGAAAGCGCAGAGCAAGAGCCAGTATGAACCATTTATAGAGTCAAAACACCACTGACTTCAAATACCTGGATAAAATATAGATGCATTTTACTCAATTAAGCATCTATGATCTACCGTGGATATGAATGAAACAACCATGATCTGAGACACCATCTCTCTTTTCTCTCCTCTGTTCCTGTTTGGCTTTGAAGATGCCAGGAAGATAAGTCCTGTTAACAGCTAAATGTATGCTGAAAGGCAGCGGGGCTGGGAAGCGTTTTGTTTTATTTAGGAGGAGTTAAACAGTCAGACAAGGTGGTGCCACTCTATTGAAGAACAAAGCACAGGAACCTTCGCCTTCTCTGATCAAAGCGTCTTTCTGTCCTCCTGTTCGCCTCCTCCTGGGTCTGGACACTGTTACTGTCTTGCATACTCCTACTAGATACACAGGAGCCAGATTGTCTACATAAACATTTAAGGCCAACTTATATCCTACGACTTTACAGTGAGCCAAAAGAAGATATGATTGCACTAAAGACTGACAGTTTGCGTTCCTGTGTAGAGTTGATGAAGGCTGTCAGATCATCTGAGCCACTGTACATGCTGAGCTGCTCTGATCGGGACCATTTAATCCATAGCCTTAGCTACTGTGAGGAAGAAGCACTCAGCCAAGGTCTTTGCTTTTCTCTCTCCCTCTCTTTCTCTCTCTCCCTCTCTTTCTCTCTCTCCCTCCCTCAGTCTCTCCCTCCCTCAGTCTCTCCCTCGCTCAGTCTCTCCCTCGCTCAGTCTCTCCCTCCCCCAGTCTCTCCCTCCCCCAGTCTCTCCCTCCCTCAGTCTCTCCCTCCCTCAGTCTCTCCCTCCCTCAGTCTCTCCCTCCCTCAGTCTCTCCCTCCCTCAGTCTCTCCCTCCCCCAGTCTCTCCCTCCCTCAGTCTCTCCCTCCCTCAGTCTCTCCCTCCCTCAGTCTCTCTCCCCCTCCCAGTCTTCCTGTCTCTATCCACTCAACGTGAGCAGTATATCCATTAGCATTCATCAACAGGATAATAGGCCAGCGTTAACGACCACTGTTTATTTAAAGAATAACTCATAGGGCCTTGGCGTTTATGGCTTGATAAAGAGATGCTATTTACAATAAGCTCTGTATAATGTGCTTCCCAGGGGCACTGATGGAGGAATTTGGTGCTGCTTTACTGTACAGGCACAAAGACTTGTAGGCAAATGTACTGTTCACAGACACAGACACAAACAAATCACAACATGAGCTATAGCATTAGTAAAGTACAGTGTTTCTGAACAGGACTCCATTAGTTCAAAATTACCTCTTCACCCTTTCCAAGGGACAATCTGTTGCTTCTTCATCACTTTAAAGGGAGAGCAAGGCACACCACGCCTCTGTATTTCATGTCAGACAAAACGGAACTGGGGAACAGCATCTCTAATTCATTCTAAGGGGGGGGGAGGATTGCCTGATTAAAAATGCATTACAAAGTGGCACTTTGAAGGCACCTAACGGTTCAGGACACCAACTCTACAGAGTTTTCAACAGACTGAGGTGGTGTACCTATTGGCACCCTGTTCCCTATATAGTCCCTCGTGAAGAGTAGGGAACTATGAAGAAGTATGGTGTAATTCGGGACTCAGCAAGAGAAAATTAAAAGCCAGGGAGGAAAACGTAAGGAAGCGACTAAAGGAAGCCTTAAAATAAAGCAGTTAAATTATGAAGTACAAAAAAATGTGTTTATGTAAAAGCTAAATCACTGATTTGCTGTCATTGAACGTGGTTAAAAAACTGCTGATTATATTAAAAAGAGAAATTTCTTACATTCACATGTACATACAGTACGTCATAACGAACTAGCAAAATGTTCTGCTTTCATATCCCTTCCAAGAGTCTTTTATTCCAACGTGCGTGTGTCGGGGCTCATTACATCCGCTCAGCTTTGACGATGATGGAAGTGTGATGGTTTCATTAATGTGAAGTGTATTTTTAGCTCAGGCCATTGAAAGTGTGTGTGCAGTTACACCAGCCCCCACATACCTGAGAAACAAGACCTGACGAAGAGAAAGATGGCCTTATTACTAAAGACAAACATCCTGACAATGGTACTGTCTGCTATGGTGTATATGCAATAGTGTTAACTCAATGTAAGCTCACTGTATCGTTTCATGAAAACACGCGAATCCTTTAAGTGATGTGGGAGTTATGGTCTTAAGTGAGGTGTTTCCTCTAGCCTTATAAAAAACATTGATGCTGCGATGCGAATATGCATTAAAACATAATGCATAAATCAATAGTCACAAACAGTTGAAAGGAGGCCCTACATTCCGCTGTAGTCAACCTGCTCTACGCCCGGCAGCTCCACAACTCCGGACCCAGGGAGCGGAGCTCAGTGGTGGGGTTGGAACGGACTCGGCTGAGCCTGACGCCGAGCCTGCCTGGCTAGCTGTCCGGGAGCTTGGAAGGACTATTACAGAGTGCGGTTGAAGGAGGAAAATATGAACAGAATTGGTCCGATATACCATGTTAAGAAGGCACTATACGCATGTGTGAACTGGAAACGTATTCTTTGTCATATCCTACTCCCCATGAGAGACCCTGAAAGGAGAGGGAGTCACAGCCAGAGGATCGCATCCAGAGGATCGAGACCCTGGAGCAACAGTGGCCTAACTGCCATGCTCAATGGCTGAAAGACAGATTTGACAACTTGTGCCATTTTCCTAACTATCCAAATGCACTCAAAAGCTAGGCTACCTTGTGGTGTAACCTAGTAAAGCATAATTCCAAATCACCCTTCCTGCAGTGAGAAGGGGTGAAGAAGAGGAGGTTTAAAAAGGGGGAAAAGAATAGGGGGGGGGTCTATATTGTAATGTAGTTTCACCCATCAGCCCAGACCAACATCCTGACGGTGATGGAGGTTCAGGAGAGCTGGACTGGGCTTAGCGCAGGTGATGAGAAGAGGCCCGCTGGAATTGGGAGTCAGAGGGCCTGAAAATTGGAGTGCCGCAGGAGGTCCTTGCCTGTGACAGCCCAGCCGCGGGTCACACTCCAGCTGTAATGGTGGTGTGGACTTCAAATGGATGACTCTGTCAGCTGTGCCTGGGCTGGTGGGGGCTGGGGCCCTGTCTGACGGACTGCTCCGCCGGATAAGCTCAGAGAGCTCCAGAAAAACAGCACCTACCGAGTGAGCTGATTGGCTTCTCCATGCAAGATGGCTTTCCTTAATGATGATGCACGACACAGGGAGGGATTGGACCCGGGCAGGCAGGCTAGGCTACTCTATCGGCGCTGGGGTCCCAAATGACACTCTTTGCCTGACTACAAAGCACACTTCACTAGACCAGTGCTGTATGGGCCACCGCCAAACATAGCGGAGTGTTTAAGGAATAGGTTTTCTTTTTGAGACACACCCACTTAATCTGGGAGTGGAGCAGGAGAGACTGGCTTGCTTGACGGAGACCACCTAACGGGGAATACCAGTTAGACAGACAAAATAAAGTTGTTCGGAAAAATCGATGGTGAAAATTAATAATTGAATTGCCCGTTTCTTTCTTTTCTCTCTCTCTCTCTCTGTCTCTCTCTCTCTCTCTCTACTTTTCCGCCCCTCTTGGTCTCCTTCCCACTCCTCTCTTCCTGCCCATTTCCCTCCCTGTCCCTGTGTCTCTCCGTCTCGTTCCCAGTCTCTCTACCTGTCTCTACCACACTCCCCATCTGTCTGTACATCTCCTGCCATCCAGACAGAGTGTGATGGTGGATGATTTTACCCATTCCACATGGTCTTAGCCAGCAGGCTGTATTCACAGACAGAGACAGGGAGGGGTATACTGGGAGCAGATGGAAAATTGAGGAAGTCCCTTAGCATTGAGCGAAGACTGACCCTTACTTAGTACAGTGACTGTCTGTCACTGTACATAACTTCTACTTTTTAAAGGGCTCTTTTTCTCTAATCCTTATAACAGCAGCCAGCCAGTCAACATGAGAAGCAACAGACAGATGTACTGTAGAAAATAAATACTGCCTTTTGTGAATGAAAGCTCAATTGAACCATAACGTTTTCACCCAGACAAGGTAACACTGAGTTGGCTGAGGTAACACTGAGTTGGCTGTCAGATTAAACAAGTCAATGGTACACTGAGAAAGAAACGTACCGTCAACAAACTTACACAGTTCTTCAACTATGCCCATAGGAGAACCATTTGAAAAACAGGTCGTACCTGTTCCTGTCTGTCCAGCCAGCGGTCTACCATGGGGTGGTTGACACCGAGGGACGAGCGAGCCGCCTCTCTCTGGAACTGGGTAGCCCAGGCTGCTGTATCACGAGGAAGACTCCGGTACGCATTCACTGCTTTACCCTTAAAGACAAGGACGAGTCATGAAAAGCTTCCTACCACATGCACAAGAATGCAGTTCACTAGCAGAGCCTTTTAGACATGAGAGAAAATGAAGCACACCAAGTCAAACAGCATACAAACAAACAGAATACTGTATTACATATCCAAAGTAGACAAAGCATTCCCAAAACTACAGTCACAGTCAACACTCTGGACACAAACACCCGTTTGGGTAAGTGTCCAAACTTTTGACTGGCACTACACATCAACACCACTTCAATTTAGTACATTTGCCTATATCAGCCACACCCATTGATGACAGGTGAATATAATCAAGCACACATTTATTCAGTCTTTGATAGACTAACATTGGTAGTGGAGTGGCCCTTACTGAAGAGCTCAGTGACTTTCAGCATGGCACCAGCATAGAATGCCACCTTTTCTCACAAGTCAGTGTAAAATGTTTGCCCAGCCTGAGGTGCCCTATAAGTGCTGTTGTTGTGAATTGCAAATGTCTAGTAGCAACTGCAGCTCACCCGTAAAGTGGTAGGCCACACAAGCGCAAAGAACGGGGCCGCTGAGTGCTGAATCGCTCAGTGCGTAAAACTCGTCTGTCCTCGCCACCGACTTCCAAACAGCCTCTGGAAGCCATGTCAGCACAATAACAGTTTGTCGAGCGCTTTATGGAATGGATTTCCATGGCTGAGCTGCCGCGCACTAGCCTAAGATCACTGTAGTGGTGGGAAGCACGCCGCCATTGGACTCCGGAGCGATGAATCACAGCTCCCCATCTGGCAGTCCGACGGACGAATCTGTTTGGCGGTTACCAGGAGAACGCTACCTGCCCTAATGCATATTTTCAACTGGAAAGTTTGGCCGTTTATCATGGCTCAGGACAGGGCCCTTAGTTCCAGTGAATGGAAATCTTAACGCAACAGCATACATTATAGGCAAGTCCGTGCTACCAACTTTATGCCCTTTCCTGTTTCAGCACGACAATGCCCCAATGCACAAAGTGAGTTCAATAGAAATGGTTGGCCGGGATAGTTTTGGAAGAACTTGAATGGCCTGCACAGAGCTTGGACCTCAACACCATCAAAAACCTCTGGGATGAATTGGAACACCAACAGCGAGCCAGGCCTCCAACAGACCTCACAAAGTCTCATGTAGCTGAATGGAAGCAGATCCCTGCAACACCGTTCCAATGTCTAATGGAAAGCCAAACCATAAGAGTGGCGGCAGTTACAGCAGCAAAGAGGGAACCAAGTCCATTTTAATCCACATGATTTTTTAAGGAGCTTTTTAACAAGTAAGTTGTTCACGTACTACTAGGTAACATTTCACAGGGCTTAATGCTAACTCGACCTAAGGATGAGATCCCGCTAAGGGGTTATAATTTGATTGGCAGGTTGTCTAGCCTATGTTAGACCTTAGGAATTAACTGTATCAGTGTGTGGCTATCTTGCTACGCACAGATGCTAATTCCTTGTAGGCAATAGCGCAGCCACATGACAGGGTTCTGCCACAGACCACAGCTGAGCTCCTCCATCACACAGGCAGTGAGTAATAAATGGCAACTATTCCCTACATCTGAACAGCATTTGCACTACATTCAAACGGCAGCTACTATTTTGGGAGGGAAGGGCGCAATTTGGGAGGCATACAGAGAAACCTCTCCAAAACATTCCCTGCAAAGGTAAAATCATCTTCCTCACACCCACAGGCTAAGGTAGGCCAATTATGGAGTTTATAGAGCAAACAAAGGAAAAAATAATGAAAACTAGGAGGGAAGATGACATACAGTAGACAGGGAGAGAGACAAAGTGTTCAAGACACAGAGATTCAGAAACAAACATAGAGAAAAGAAGTGTAATAGATAGAGAGACAAAGAGAGAGAGAGGCAGCTGGTTAATGTCCAGACAGTCAGGCGAGCCACAGGCTAGGTTTGGCCTAGAAAACCTACAGACCGAGGCTGCTGTTTGCTGGGTGTGTTACTACTGGTGGCTATTGGCTATACAGACTGTCCAGACCGGACCGGCCAAGCCACAGCTGTTCCCTCAGCATGTCTGTCAGGGCAACATGCACTGATGCTTTAAAAGGTTCTGCCCAGTAACACCCGAGGGAAAGAGAGTCTGCACTTCCCTTGAATGGTATACAAGAGCAGAATGCAGCGTGACCAAGGTCCAACAGCTGAGGAAGAAGAGAAGACCGGAGAGTGAGGTAGGAGGAAAGGCTCCAGACAGGGTCGTAAAGTTCCAGTAAGATGCCCATCGAGACGCCTGCTCTCAGCGATAACCATCACAGTCGCCAAATACAGCCTTACACTCAGACGGCACAACGGCGCACGAGTCCACACTTAAAAGTTTATGACTTACAAAAAAATTATGTGGAGAACAACAACCTAGAGAGGCTGTAAATCACCTGACACATATTTACTGCTTGTTGTTCTAAACCTGTTCAGCTCCCAGTGCTAGGAGCTAAGGTTTACAGAGGTTTAGCTTAGCTAATCTAGAGAGAGAGCCCACTGTAAAGTTATTAAAGTCATGGAGAAACATGCAGATTTTACAATGCTAGCATGACAAATCAGGGGCCCGTTGGCAATATATCGCTGTTTTGAAATAAATCAAATTGCTGACGCAGATGGAATTATAAAAAAATGCAAATAAAGTAAGCAAATGGAATTGGACAAAAAATGCTGCGTATATTCATTTATAAACCAGGTGTTCAAAACCTTAATACTTTCACCAGCAATACTGCCCCTACCTTTTGGAATATTGCTGATATACTACAAACCGTTGTATATTGTCCATAAACAATATCCTCTTATCTACTATACAACACCCACTCCTGACTGATTGTACAGTCAAGTACACTTACCTCAGAAATAATTCAAGTGTTAGAATATTTTATTAGAATGTTTGTTCTTTCAACATTCAAAAGTATCCTGCCAGTGCAACCTTAAGACATTTAACATCTGTTAGTTACAGCAGCAGACGAAAATAGACTGAGGCATTTAGACTGGAAGTACATGTGCAAGATGTATGTAATAAAATATATGGATGACTGACAAAAAAAAGGAATTAAAATTCATTCATCTGAAATCTTGAACATGAATTCCCCCCAAAAAGCCATGCATTATTGTCCAATCTCCTCATCTCTAACATTTATCTCACCGTACCAACAATGCCACTGACTCTCTTTTTTCATACCTATGAAATTCAATCAAAAAGACTCAATTTTGACACCAAATGAAAGTTACAATATGGCTTTATTTCTTCTGGCTCTGTTTGTCTTCCAAAGTGACTCTGGGCATGCAGTGAGATTATGCCAGTGGTGACAACTAAAGTGCTTTTAAATAGGATTATAAAACAACGCTCCGAGACGCACTAATCTCGTCGAGGGTTGCCATGTCACATTCTGAGCACTCATTTCTCCCTTCCCACTTCTTCCCTCAATCTATATTTGGAATATCGGTTATTTCCAAAGCACTAAAGGCTTGTCGGCAGCCATTTTGATAAAGTTAACAGACCAGGCCTTTCTATTTTAAGCTGTAAGGAGGAGGAACCGGAAACTAAGCATTTTACATTCACAACTGGTTTACCTCAGATGACCCTCTGAAACTGGATCAAGCGTAAGAGCCCAAAGCTGGGCACTTAGTTGTCTCCAGTAAAGAATAGAGTTTTCCTTACAGGTTGTGGGTTTGGAATTCGATGGGAATGAGCACAAGTATCCTAGAGGTTCAATGACATGTTGTGGAGTGTGGGAACTACAGGGATCCTGTTCAATAAAGGCACAAAGTACCAAAACGACAATAAAAATATTACGTCCCCAACGGACACCATCAATGTAAGGAGGTTGGGACATTTTGCTGTACTGTACAAGGCTGTCAAGCTCCCGGCGTTTTGGCAGTGGCCGTGTTAAGGTCGGGATTAAGGGGTCATTTTGGTCTATTGTACCTTGCGTTCCAGGCTGTTGGTCCCAGCGTTGTGGTTGTTGCTGTGGCTGTGTTGGTGGTTGTGCTGGCGGAAACCGGCTGTGGTGGACCAGCGGGTGGAATTCTTAATGAAAGGTTCGTCTGGAGCTGTCTGGGGGTCGGCCAGGGGAAGGCCTGCCAGAGAGGGGTCACTACTGCGCCGGACACGTAGAGGCATGTCTGGATAGAGAGGGAGCAGAGCGGAGGGGGAAAATGGCAGTGACAGAGATGAATGAAGGGAGGGAGGAAAAAACAGAGAGAGAGAGATTCAGACAGAGAGGTTAGCATACCGGTAACACACACTGTACACATTAGACCTGAAAAAAACCTCTCTGTCATTACTTCTTAATAAATATTGACTTACTCCTTGACTGCATGTGTCTACAGAATGGGGACATATGCAGTGAATGTGTCAGGCTCCTGTTCCATCAGAATACCAGCCAACAACACCCTACACACTACCTGTAGGGAAGGCTATTCTGGGACTGTAATCGACTAGGGAAATGACTGAGCATTTCTGTCAAGCGCCACATCCGTGTCCTAGGAGCCCCAACGAAACCTCGCACTTAACTCTGGCTGTGGATAGTGAGTTTACAGACGGCACGGCGGCATTCCCCATCGGTTCCTGAGCTGTGACAGAATTGAAATGCAGGGCATGTGGACCACGGTGGACTGATCTGAGGCCAGCCATCTGAGACTGTGTGCTGGGAGAGAGGTCTCTCCGAAGCACTCTGCTCTTTCATTTGTAGAGACCAGGAGACAGGAGCGGGAAAAGTACATGCTCTCCAGTGATAATGGCCCATGTCTCTGTAACCTCTGACCCCACTGCTCAGGGCCTATCAAGCGGACAGAACAAGTGCCCAAACAAGCAACCTGAGTAGTCTTCGTGAATGAAGTGAGCGTAGTGGCTGTTAACACGGCTACCCAATTTGAATATTATTTCCCCAATTATGCCATTCTTCATCATTTATTTGTTACTTTTTATCGGATTGGATAGGTCAAAGGACCCATAAGGAAAAGTATCTGATTATTCTGCAGGTGTGGACGCAACCAACGTTGCCAACTTGCTGTAGAGCACCACTCAATTAGCGGCCATAAAGAGGGCGTATCGCCAGGTACGGCGAACCACACCTGGCGTCCTGGGCTGTTAGTTGTAAGTAGTAGTGAGGTGAAGTGCTTTGGTCCTCCAAAGGCCATATGGATTTGTTTACGGCTTGATACGAGTCCTGCTCGCAACATCCATAATTATGCAAATACCACGGCAACCACCTGTCGTCTTTCAACAGATACTCAGGCAGCATATGCCCAGGTTCTGCCTACCATCTGATAGCCCCATGTGTGCGCGTGTGAGTGTGTGTGCGTGTTGCCCTGCGCGCTACATGCATACACGCGTGCGCCTGTATAGGCATCCCCGTGTGCGTCGGCGTACGTGTGCGTTTTCACCTCAGCCTCCGCAGCCTTCCGCATTGACAGCAAGCGTGACGGTTGGCCCCTCGTGCTAGCTCAGCGCGCACGGAGGCCGTGGCGTATCAACGCGCGGAGACCTGTTCCGTGGGAACTCGGGGAGAGACACCGTGACTGTGGAGACGGATTATGCATAGCCAACAGGCAGGAGCAGGAGTCAAAGTCTATGTGTGTGTTGTTACAAATGGAGGCAGTAGAGGCAGATGGGCCTCAGCGGTGGTATTCTTAAATTGGGGTCCAAGGAATTCAATAACGATTTTAATACACTCCCCATCCTGCCTGTGGTCAGTTCACGTTGAGTTCAGGGTTCTAATGACCAGCCTACTCTAAAGGATTGTAATTGGATAACCCTTTCTGCCCTCCCCCCCACCACCCCTGGTTGAACGTTCGTCCAGGATTATATTAGACGATTATTACCACCAGGGCTTGACGAAGCTCGACATGACAGAGGAAAAGAACGAAAGGTTTGAGGAATGAGACACACACACACACAGAGAGAGAGAGAGAGAGAGACAGAGAGAGAGAGAGAGAGACAGAGAGAGAAAGAGAGAAAGAGAGAGAAAGAGAGAGAAAGAGAGACAGAGAGAGAGACAGAGAGAGAGACAGAGAGAGAGACAGAGAGAGAGACAGAGAGAGAGACAGAGAGAGACAGAGAGAGACAGAGAGAGACAGAGAGAGACAGAGAGAGATGGTTGAGATGGGGAAGGAGTGAGAAAGAGAGGTTGGTTGAGATGGCATCTGCATGCAATTGCATTGGCCTCAATAAATCATGTTACAAATTGCTGCGTCCCAGAGTCATTTTAGTGAGTTATGACATATTTATTATACAAGCACATCCATAATAGTTCTTGGATGTAGTGAGGAATATTGTTCTACACCCAGAAAGCCTTCATCTAGACTATAATGGTAATCAGAGCTGATTGTTAGGGCTCAGCCTATCATTTGCTCCTGAATGATTCTGTACTGTACGGATGAAAATATAAATAATCCTCGTATCCAGGAGCAGACCAAGACGGAGCAAGCAAAGGAATTCATCACAGAGAAAATGGAAGAAAGGGGGAGGGATGGGAGATTGTGACACGTTCAAATATTGACCAGATGTTAAGGTTAGGGTGGACGGGGGGGACGTTGAGTGAACACAGGACAGGGGTGAAAATATAAATAGACTCTCACCCTTCCCCATAACCATCATCTCAACCAGGCCCACATGAAGATGTAGAAATAATAAATCAAATAACAGAGCAGGCAGTGTGTACCTTAGAGAAAGACTGCATGGGTGGCATTTATACAGACACTCCCTCTCCCTTTGTTTGAATGTTCACCAAACCATCAGACCCATTTGAAAGCATTCATTATTTGGCTAGTATACATTTAATATGTTAAACTTTTTGGGTCCCAGATAGATAACTGAAGACATATCAGGTTTTTGTTTTATAGTCATTATTAAAAAAAGGACATTCGCCACCCTCCAGAGAATTCACAAACTCGCTCAGAAACTTTAGACAACATTCAGCTTAACCTCAACTTGTCAAGGTTTTAAACTAGCCACTGACAGAAGCTCTGGGGCAGCTTCATCACAAAAAAGAGAGAAGAGCCCAGCTCAAAACTTGGAAAACATTAAGAGACCACTGCATCTTTTTCTTTCCTTTCCAAAAAAGTTGGAGTTTGAGTCAGGAACAGAAGCGTTGAATTTGCAGTGGTCTCTTAATATTAACTCTTTTGTTCCTCACTCATGACATTCCTTTTCAACTTTTTAGGAAAGGAAAAAAAGGTGCAGTGGTCTCTTATGTTTTTCCAGAGCTGTATTCTGTATATTTAAGTAATGTGTTTAAAAGGCATGGACAGTACAGTCGAAAGGAAAAAACAACCAAATATCTTCATTTTAAGAAGCGGACATTAAGACAAACACTGTAACAAGATGTATGCGTGCCTGCTTTGAAATACATCTCCCAAACACTCCATAACCTCTGACACTCCGAAGCAAAAAATACAAAATCTGATGACATGGTTTGTGAGGAAACTATCCAAGACAAGTCAGAGCTGGCAAAGCGATAAGAAAACAGATTGGACTACCTAACCCTTAAAATTATATTTTTTAAGGAAACATTTGTTTTGCTGGCACACAAACAAATAGCTCCACACAAACACATACATTTCAATGTTCTCTATGTAGTTACTATTGGTGGATTGTGGGTAATATTCAGGACGCCATCCCAGGGGTAATCCCTTTGTGTGTTTAAAGGGCATATTCTCAAGAGGTCTCTCCTCTCCACCCCCACTAAAATGATACCATACATCAGAAAAATAATGACTGATTGGATTAGTAATGTAGAACAGGAAGTGGGATGGTCCCATTACTGTTCTACAACCATCGATCTTAACTTCACTAGGGACCGGGGATTGCACAAACGCACACGCAGATTTCTAAGAACCTACGCATGCGTACAGATTCAGTGAGTCAGATGGGGCCCTTAACAAGACAAGGGTGCAATCTGGCCCTTTCGTAAAGAAATGAGGGGCAGGGTAAATGGTGGACAGGACTCTGTAAACAAGCAGGCATTAGCATATGGACCGGTCAGTACTCCGGGGAATATCCCCGATCTATCTGTGTGTCTGTAAATATGAATGATAATATTTACTTCACTAATCTTCTCCCTGTAGCTACTGTGCCCGAAGGCACAGTAAAATCTAAATAAATTAACTCCTAATGGTGTGCAGGAGCTGTAACACCAAAAAGAGCATCAGGTTTATCTAGATGTTTCCATTTTATTGTCTATTAAATTGCCTAGTCACCATTACTGTGAGTAGAGGACATCATCTCTCTATTAACCTTGTGTCTGATAGCTCCCTCAACCTGCTCCTATAACACAGCATGGCACAATCAACTAGGACTTGTGTAGCCGGGCCACTTTAATGTATTGCTCTCTAGTTTCCAATCATTTAAATGGCAGGGAGGTAGAGAACAGTGTGTCCTTGGTGTCCTGCCACCCAACATGCGGCCAGAGACAGAGTGGCCCTGACTCGCTGCCAATGCAGCGTAATGGAGACAGGTTGAGTCTAACGCAGAATACTGACAAAGTTATGGAGAGGACACTGAAAAGAACGAGATGGTAGGATGGCTGACAGGCAGGTGAGAGGAGCCATTTTATTTTGGCAACCTGCCTTCTCTCCATCTATCTCTTTCTAGATGCTCATAATCATCGATGGAATACTAATGAAAACGAAAAGCAGTGTGACAGAGATTCTGAAAAGCACTGAGTGCCCGTATGTTTCTCAAAACCCCCTCTGGGTTCTTCTTCAGCTTTTTTTTCAAAGAGAGATTTGAGCTTGAATTATTTGAAGGAATGAATAAAATATGTCAGTCAGACAGCATGCTGTTTTTAATGCCCCAGTCTTCTATGCCGCACGGCCCATATTGATGTGCTCAGCGATAGAAGAGGGGACCCTCGGCAGAATATATTGGCATGACCTGGATTTACATCTACCAGAGGCTCACGGGGGGGGGCGCCAAGTTGCTAACCCCGATAGCACCATACTCCCTGAGTAGTACAACACTGTTGACCAGGACTCGAAGTTGGTGCACCATCTAGAGAGTAAGTGGTGGTTTAGGGAGCGTCCCTAAAGTGTAGGGGAATCAAGTCAGACTAGAGAGATACACGGAGTGAGGACAGGGGTTTTAAAATAAAACCGCTACCTGTTATGACAAATGTATAGATAGAGGTGTTTTCATACATTTGCATTGATTATAATTCTTCATTAACCTTTCAAAGATAGTCACTGTTTCTATACAAAGTTTAGGTAAGAAAAGGGAAAGAGCTTAATACACTCTAGATCACAAAGCAGCAGCACTAAAAACAAATCCCATCCGACATACAGATGGCTTTCCTCAACTGAGTGAGACAGAACATTTATTAAGTGAGAGAGCAGACTTAAACCTAGAGAACCAGACAAAAACAAGCAAACAAACTATGAAGCTGTCCTCTCAGCCATGCTTCTGCTGTTTTAGCCCTCGGTAAGCACCTAAGGCCCGGGTAAAAACTGCAAGGAGGGAAGATAGATCCCGCATCCCAAATGAAACATGACTCATCTGGGTCAACATTCGGTACAGTGGAAGGACAACCCAGGAGAGAAACATGAGTGTAGCTCTGACACGCGACAAAAACACCCCATAGCATCCACCATCCATGTCAAAACCAGACCAGAACATACCTAGCCAGACTTTTTGTAAACAGGCATCTCCCTCCTTGCTCCTTAGAGAGCTGCTAATCAACAAAACAAACAGATCTGCAGGGCTGAAATTGGCACAGCACCTTCAAAGTAAATATACCATAAGGCAGTTTCTCCATTAGTTCTGGTCTGGAGCAACAAGCCTATGGAAATAACAGTAATAAATCTCCATCAGTGTGCTCTGCAGCAAAGTGTCATTCAAAATTATATATATATATAGACTTAAACCTCTCTGATACAAGACCTAGAATGTCAGAGGTCAGAGATGACACAACTTAACAGAACATGTCTCAGTTCCAGTTCAAGCAGGTTGGTTGGCAATAGCACATCCAGTTCAAGCAGGTTGGTTGGCATAAGCGCATCCAGTTCAAGCAGGTTGGTTGGCATAAGCACATCCAGTTCAAGCAGGTTGGTTGGCATTAGCACATCCAGTTCAAGCAGGTTGGTTGGCATAAGCACATCCAGTTCAAGCTGACTCGAAATCTAAGGTTGATAATGCAGCAGTGTCATGACTCATGACGCAGTCATTTCAACGCACCGATGAAGGCGCCTTCCGGATCCATTTGTTATTATCTCAATGCTGCGGCTAATAAAGCCAGACGGCCCACAAATATCACATCACACACATGACCAAAAAGGATTTGGTAATCTCTATTCCGAGGCTCTCCTTTCCGGTACGAGAACAGAACAACAAATTCAAAGCATATTTCTCTCTTTTCGACAAAACATTTACAGAGAGGGGAAAGAAAATAATGTTTTGCCTGTAATCTTGAGCAGATGAGAGGGCTCCCTGTGCTGAGATGGTAGGGTTTACGTCCTAAATGGCACCCCATGTAGTGCACTATTATGCTCAAATCTGTGCATTATACAGGGTATAGGGTGCGGCTTGGAATGCAGTCGTTGGTTGCCTAAGATGATGGGGTCTTATTCCAAGGCCTAAATTAGCTATTGAACTGTCTGCTTCACGTCTGATTGAAGCTATCGGTACGCAACTACAGTATCTGGCCCCAGGTAGCCCCGGCTGTGGAAATACACTCTCTTTATCTCTCAATCTGTCTTCATCCGTCTCAGTCTTTTTTGGTCTCCGTCTGTCTTTGTCTCACTCTCATGCACACAATATGATGATGAAATAGAGGTTAGAGGAAGTTGGAGTGATGGAAAACTGAAAATTGAAGAAGCTAAGACTTCAATGTTATAATAGAAAACAGGAGAGGATTAAAACTAAGGCACAGCATGAGTCAGCTGTAGGGGATATGCTATGGTTTCCAACAGAACCAGCTGTTATTATGATCTCTGGACATTATGTTTTGGATAGAGACATCACCTCGATCCGTCATGGTGTGCGATAGGAAAATGCTGGGTTTTTTCATTTGGCGCTTCAAGGCTTTTGTGCGGCTAGATTCATATATAAAAAAATCTGTAGATGTCTCATCTGGACAAGAACGCCTATATCCAGTGCCATAAGGGAAGTTCTCTGATTTTCTTCAATACATCAACAAAAGGCCACGTAAAGATGGTTCCAGATCAGTTAAAGACAACTCCTATTGTGTTTGATAATTTTTTTTAAACAAACTGACCTAAGAACAGGATATGACACGGTGTGTGATGTGAGTCATTCACTGTCAGTAGAGTGTTAGCTGTGCTTGCTAATCCTCGGCTTTCCAGCATAATTAAAGAACTGACTGCGATAGGACTCCATTAACTCAGTTGATGCAGGAAATCCAATCATCTGAATGTGAACAAATGTGACAATATTATTCATAAACAAACATCCTCCGAAGCACAGCAGATTCTGTTTGAGTTTCTATACCAATGCATTCCAGAAATAACTTCAAAGTCAAAGGAATGATGTGTGGTTTTTCAAAACATTGGTATACATGACTAACATGGGGAGCTCTGTTCGTTACAGCCCTGCACGTCGTCAAACCAATTAGCCTTTAATGTCTAGATTGGTTGCAGAACTCATGTCTGCAGGCTTAGTGACTGGCCTGGAATAAAATCATAACATTCACAGATCATCTACAACTGTTTTCTCAAGATGAAACGGGTGATTCCTGGCCAAAGAAAGCAGCTATACAACCGGTGTGTTAGTCCAGTTTCCAGCTCCATGGGGCTGATTATATCTCTGCAGATCTGTGTAAGGAGGGGAAAATAACCAGCTTTTCTGCAGAGCAGATGGGCCAGTCCAGACCAGAGCCTGGAAGCAGTTGTTTACCAAACCTAAGCCAGGATACTAATTCACCTCACTTACTTAGAGAGTGTCACAATGCTTAATTTCAATCCAAAATATAATTGAACCTCAAACCTGAACACTAAACAAAGGAAAACTTTTGGTCTTTCTCAGGGGAATATATAAATGTGCACAATTATTAAGCACCTAAATAACCAAAAATAATTCTCATTTTTAAACTAGGTGTAAGAAAAAAAGTAACACTAAATGACAATTCATTAAAATTAATTTTTTCAAAAATATCCAGCGACAAATATGGCCACCCTTCTTTTCAATAACTGCCATGAGCCTTCCATCCATGGAGTCTGTCAGTTTCTTGATCTGTTCACGATCAACTATCACTGAAGCGGCAACCACAGCCTCCCAAATGCTGTTCAAAGAGGTGCATTGTCTTCATTGACTGTAAATCTCATGTTTGAGAAGGGCCCACAAATTCTCAATTAAAGTCAGATGAGGAAAGGGGCCAGGTCATTATTCAGGCATGCTTGCCATTGCTTGCTACTCAACAGTGGAGTACTTGGATGCATGTGAAGGAACATTGTCCTGCATGAAGATCATGGCCTCCTTGAATGTTGGACTTCTTCCTGTACCACTGTTTGAAGATAGTATCTTCCAGAAACTGGCAATAGGTTTGGGTTCCAGTTTCAGTTCCAGTTCATCTTAACCAAAAAAGGTCCAACTACCTCATCCTTAATGATAGCAGCCCATACCAGTACCCCTCCCACACCTTGCAGGCGCCTAACTCGATTAGTGATGGCCACAGGCCCATCCATCTGGTCCATCAGGAGTCACTCATTTCATCTGTCCATAAAATCTTTGAAAACTCTGTCTTCAGGTATTTCTGCCCAATTTATTCTCTTCAATTTGTGAATCTTATTGAGTGGTGGTCTTCTTTCAGCCTTCTTGACCTTGGCTATGTCTCCGAGCACTTGACACATTGTACTTCTGGACACTGGAATATCCATGTATTCTCCATGCATTTTTTGTGCCCCAGGTGACTATTCGCAACTAAACATATGATTGTCTTGTGGCCCCGCATTAATAGTTTAGCTGTTTCAAAAGTGTTGCATCCGTCTGAATCCGGCATTTTACAATTTATGACTTTTCAGGGTCAGTTAGATCTCTTCTTCGGCCCATTTTACCTGAGGTCATGAAGCTGCCTAATAATTATGCACACCTTGATACAATGTGTAATTCATTTTCACCACACCCTCCTTCATTACACAAATAGGTATCACCTGAAAATTATTCAATCCAATGAGAATTCAAGTATATATGGTTTGGATTTGGAAAACGTGCATAGAAATAATGATACGATCAAGTGATACGATCACTTGCCTAATAATTGTGTATGCAGTGTGTTTATACACACACACACACACACACACACACACACACACACAATCACACACACACACACACACACACACACACACACACAGTATATTCAAATGTACTCTCGAATAACCCTGATCTATTCCATCACAATATCTCAATCAACCTCCCTTTCTGTGGCTTTCTATTTATTTACTATTATCCTTTTTCTTCCTCTCAAAGGCACATCAAAGATCCAAGAACTCAATGAGGGACAGAGGGGAGGTGAATGGATGGCAACAGAGGGGTGGTGAATCGGGAGAAAGAGAGGTGGTGAATGGGGAGAGAGACACGAATGAGGGAGACAGAGGGGAGGTGAATAGGGGAGACAGAGGGAAGGCGAAGGGGAGACTGAGGGTGAAGAAAGTCACGAGACACAAAGCTCCTAAATCCCATCTCTAAGCCTATTGAGAATGCCCTCGGGCAAGCAGGGACCCATCCTCGCCCTGGATGTAAATGAAAGCCACAGAGGTCACCCTGACACTAGGGGAGACGGAGGGGAGGAGGCCCGTTCGTGCCAAGTGGATGGTGCTTCATTGGGGCTGAGTGGCCCATCACCTGAGCACATCTCACCTCTGACAAATTAGTGCACTTTACTGAACCGCCGCAGCCAATCGTTCACGCAGAAAGAGAGACAGAGAGAGAGAGAAAGAGAGGAGAGAGTAGAGAGAGGTTCACTGAAGATGAAGCACAAACCACAAAACATGCAAATGAGACCCATTTCGATTCATGTCAGAGAGAACTTAAGGGCTAATAAGTCATTTTAATAGGGTTTTCAGCCCACTATATTGTCTTAGGATGAGAGGCAAACAAGCAGAAAGGACTGTGCGCGCGTGCCTGTTTGCACGTGAGTGTCAGTGTTTGTGTGTGTGTGTGTGTGTGTGTGTGTGTGTGTGTGTGTTCTGAGACACTGGGCCCAGAGCAGGAGGCTAATTTCCTACAGGGCCCATTACAACACTACCAGATGGGAAATAAGATGGAGGTTGGAACAATCTAATCACTGTTCATTGTGGTTCTAATGAAAGGTCTGCGAACTGTAATCCCTAGTTTAAATGTTCTGCCAGACCAATGGAGATGAACATGAAAAAAGAGCAAACTTTAAACGAACTCAAATAAGTTAAAGGTTACAAGTGACTGAAATCAACAGTACAATATATTGTGTTAGGAGGTCTGTGAACTCAGCGACTATCTTCGTCTGTGCGTGTGCGCGTGTGCATGTGCATGTGTGCATGCGCGTGTGTGCATGTGCTTGTGTGAATTTGTGTGTGATAAACCACTGGGATTTTAGATTTAGATTTTATCTGCTCTTCGTTTGCCCTCACAAAGCACAAGAACATGAAAAAGCCTACGCGCTTTGTAGTCATTCCTTGAACGAAGGGGGTTGAAAAACATCAACCCTACTTGTACAGAGGTCCTGGTGACATTGCTAATGATAGCATAACATCTTTTATGATAGAGCGCTTCCCAAATAGCACCACATACTCTATTTAGTGCACTCTATTTAGTGTTTTAAGCAAAGCAAACAGGTCAAAAGTAGTGCACTACATAGTGAATATGATGTTATTAGAGGTGAAGTCAAATGCATGAAATGGGGCCAGACATACTTAGGCCTTGGCTTTGTTTTAAACAGGTATTTATTAGTCAGGTTGAAATTCAGCTAATGTTAAATGCAGTCACTTGGGCTGGTGTGGCATGATGTTTTTAATACTCTTTGTAGTAAAAACAGAAACGCAATCCAAAGGAATTGGCTTTTATTCACTATGGACAAAAATCGAAACAAATATAAACTTGTCACATAGCCCGAACTCAAGAGGCCCTGCCATGTCAATATGTTGTTTACCTTGTGAGATCACAGGATTTGTTCTGGATTATTTTCTTACCTATAAACCCATCAGTACTTTATCAGCGACATCAATCAGTGTTTACGAGTCTTTAACTTGAGCTCTGTATTGTAGTGTTGTCTTAACCATTAAACCATTAACCATTCAACTCCACCAGTCAAATTTTATCTTCAAGCAACACAGACTTGAACAAGTATATATTAAGTGTCCTCAGAGGTCAAAAGGGGGAGAAGCAGGCAGGCATATAATTCTTCTAAGTGGTTAAGGCTCTGTGTATGATCAACTGAGTGCCGGGATGATACCCAACCACAGCTTGTTAAACACTAACACATTATTAAACAAACAAAAAAAATCTCAACCATAACAGACCAAGGTAGACATTCCATGGTCTTCTGGTGTTAAAGGAACATCCCGGAATTCACTTACTCGGGCATGGGAGCAGTGTTTGTGTGAAGAGTTATCCCGTTAGTGTCTGTACAGCTCCTGGTTAGCGTTAGCACTGACACTAACAAACAGCAGAGCTCTGTCCATCCGTCTCACCGAGAAGAAATAAAGATGTCTACACAAGGCCACAGATCACTGTTCACTTCTATTGGACCTGAGTGTTGGTGTAGGTTATTGGAGCGTGGGAAGAAACAACGCCATGGGAGAGCTGAGGAACGACATCCCAGCAACACACACACGCGCTGATTGGGGACTTACCAGTCTGGAAGAACGCTTCATAGTTCATTACAAAATCAGTTTCTTAACCATTTAACAGTATCAACGGTTACAATAATTAGCTATAATAAGCTCTAGATTAAATTGTTGGCAGTTTTATAGTTTTATGACTAATAGCCCTGCATTACAAAGACTCCCGACGCCCCCACTACTGTGATAGCAGTGGTGTGTTGAAAGGCCAACTATCCCACCTCTCCTCACTCATTTTCCATGGGAGGTTTTAATGTAGCCCGCTGGGTGATTAAGAGTTGACACAACTAACAACTCCACTCTAACCCAGGCAGACAAAGACACTTCAAAGTCAAAGAGTACAGCCAGAGCAACAAAGAAGGAAAGAGAGTAGAAAGAGCAGAGGGAGAAATTAGGTAGAGAAAGAAAAAGAGCAAAAGAAGAGAGGGAGGATTGAAACGGTAGAGGGAAAAGAGGGGGGGAAGGAGAACGATTGAAGTAGTGGCCTTTTATGTCCAAGTGTTGGCAGGTTGGAGTTGAGTGGGATGGGAGAGAGAATAGGGTTAGTTGACAGTGTCGTGTAAGATGAGTGTCATTTTTATTATACTGCATCTCATATTCCACTCATCTCTAGTGTGTGCTTTGTGAAGCCAATTTGCTCTCCACCTCAGATCCATCTTGGCTAGTTACACCACTGTTTAAGCATTAAGTGTGCTATATTTGGTCAATATATCAAAATCCATTAGATGCCTTTTACAATGCAGTTACCAATGCAGTTAAAACAGAAAATATTTTATGCTGTAATACCTGTGGTATAAAGTCTGATATACCACTGCTTTCAGGGTTGGAACACCCCAGTTTGTAATGTTGATTATTTACCCAGAGGTTTAAATATTTAACGCTGGTTGCCCTAAAGCTGTGATTTGTACAGTTCCTTCAGAAATATTGACTCCTTCGATTTTGCTGACATTTGTTGTGTTTTGGACAAAAAATAATAAATCGACACATAGCCTTACGACAAAGTAAAAAACAGCAATAGCTAGTGTGCATATAGAAGTGTTCAAAAGTTTGCATATTACTTATGGGATTCACATTCAACTGTAGGTCATAACAGAATGGCCCCAAAAAAAGAAATTAACTGAACCATGTTCAAAAGTCTGAATAACTTTAGTTCTTAATACTGTGTATTGCCCCCTTTAGCATCAATAGCAGAGTGCAGTCTTTCATAATAGTTGTCTATAATGCCCCAAATTCTTGCAGGTGGTATAGCTGCCCATTCATCTTGGCAAAATGCCCCCAGGTCATGCAAAGTCTTGGGTCATCTTGCATGAACTGCATGTTTGAGATCTCCCCAGAGTGGCTCGATGAGGTAAGGAGACTGTGCTGGCCACTACAGAACATTCCCCATTTTCTGCTGTAACCACTGGAAGGTCAACTTGGCCTTGTGCTTAGAGTCATTGTCGTCCTGGAAAGTCCAAGAACGTCCCAGGCACAGCTTCCGTGCAGAAGAATGCAAATTGCCTGCCAGTATTTTCTGATAACATGCAGTATTCGTCATGCCATACATTTTCACAAGATTCCCCATGACAAGCACACACACCCCCAAAACATCAGTGAGCTACCACCATGCTTCACAGTGGGGCTGGGATTATGTTCACTATAGGCCCTGTTGATCCCTTTATAAACATAGTGCTTATGGTTGTGACCATAAAGCTCTATTTTGGTCTCATCACTCATGTCAAGGTGTTGTCAGACAGGCTTTTTTGTGGCATTAGCACAGTAAAGGCTTTGTTCTGACAACTTGACCATGCAATTCTTTTGGATCAAGTATCATTTTTGTTCATGTATTGTGGTCTTTGAAACAACCACTGTCTTTTTCCAGAGCAGCCGGTATTTCTCCTGATGTTACCTGTGGGTTTGTCTTGGTATCCCAAGCAATTCTCCTGGCAGTATTGGCTGAAATCAGTTCTTGTTCTACCTGACCTTGATTTTGATATCAAGAGAACCCCAAATTTCCCACTTCTTAAAGTGATTGAACAGTATTGACTGGCATTTACAAGGCTTTGGATATCTTTTTATATGCTTATCCATCTTTACAAAGTTCCATGACGATGTAATGCTAGTCTTTTGACAGATCTTTTCTGCTTCCCATGGCTCAGTACCTAGCTTGCTCAGAGAGAGCTAACAAACTCAATGACTATTTAGACACAGACACTAATGGCAATTTAAAAAGCTACAGGTGTGGTAAATTCACCTTTAATTGACATTTTCACCTGTGTGTCACCTTGTGTGTCTGTAACAAGGCCAAACAATAAAGGGTAAACTTTTATAATTCAAGGTTATGATTTGTTATAATAATGAGTTTGAAAAGGAGCCAAACAAGTATGTGATAATAAATGGTCTCATATGATCACTATCCTTAAATACAAATTTTTTTTGCATGCTTAGTCATTTTCATCAATGCCAAAATGTCACAATTTCTGACAGGGTATGCCAACTTATGAGTATAGATGTATGTTTTAAGACCGTTTATCATGTAATTTTTTGGAGGTGCTTTGGCAGCAATCACAGCAGCCTGTCTTCTTGGGTTTGACCCCAGCAGCATCCCACATCTGGAGTTGGGCAGGTTCTACCATTCTTCCCTGTTGATACGATCAAGCGCTGTCAGATGAAATGCAATCTTCCGGTCTTCCTACAGATGTTCAGTCGGGTTAAACTACAGACTTTAGCTGTGCCACTCCATGATATTCACAGCAGGGACAGGATATCAGGATATTTGGGGCCAGGCCACCTAAGGGGTCATCAGCCATCAGCTGGGGGACTGAGGCCCAGGAAGCAAAATAGCCTATTACATGTGGTCCTGGGTTCTTGATCACATACCTGTCCCCAAGGTCCTTTCTGCCCTTTAAGGGCCAGTCCTAGGAGGTTTTGGTGGTTACAAATGTCCTCCATTTAGCAAAAGTGGAGCCCACTTTTTATAACCTTCTGCAGATCTACGCACCATCCACATTTTTACCCGGAGATCTATGGCAAGATCCTTTGACTTTGCGGATTGGTTGTTGCTGTTTCAAGCAGTATTAATGAGTGGGACAACTGTATGCTTCTTAAAATCAGGTCCAATCAATTGAATTTGCAACAGGTGGACTCCAATCAAGTTGAGCAACGACCTTGAGGATGATGAAAAGGAACCGGATGTATCAAAACTCCATTTGAAAGGTCATGGCAGGGTCTGTATGCTGATATATTTCAGTTTTTCATTTCCAATGAAAATCTGTTTTTGCTTGCTTATTATAGGGTATAGCATGTAGATTGATTGAAAGCAAAATATTGAATCAATTATTAATTAAGTGAACAGTTCTGAACATCTACAAAGGCACTGCAACAACAAATATCATGGCTATGACCTCACATAATGTTTTCTGTTCTAGTTGTGCTGGTAACTGGTAAGTTTATAATAGCAGTGAGGCATCTCGGAGGTTTGTGGAATATTGCCAACAAACCACAGCAAAGTGCAGTATCCAGGCCTAAGAAAAGCTCTTAGCTGTGGTATATTAGCCATGTAAAGGACCCCCTCATGCCTTACTGTTTAAATAATGTAAGCCTTGGAAACCCATTGGTGGAGACAATTCTGGATGCTGGCTAACCTCACCTATCTGTCATTTTATTTCAAATCAGCCAGAATCTGAATTGATATGTAATTATATGTGCTACTAGCGGCAAAACACATTGCAACATAAATTGCTTTAAAGTACTATTAAGGAAATATCATAGTATAAGCAATTTCTGGGAGAGGATAGAAACTTGGGTCCCAGGATTTTGGAGTGACTGTTAATTCAAGTAAGATAGATGGACACACACACATACACACACACACAATCAGATACAAACTACTGTCAGAGTTATCCAGTCTGATCTCTCTGAAACCAATGTTGGCAAATTGTGTCATGAAACCTGTCACAAAAGCTGAGATTGAAAAGGAGAACCTTTGGACCAGAACAAAGGAGAGAAAGGCATGTGACAAAGACAGATGGAGAGAGGATAGATGTAGATAAGACATGTGAAGACAGATAGAGAATAGATGTAGAAAGAATAAACGCAGAGAAGATAGATGGAGAGGGTAGATGGAAAAGAGTGGAGAGAGATAAATAGAAGAAAGTGGAAAAAAGTGGATGAAAGGCGGATGAGAGAGCTGGAGAGGACAGATGATGAGACCGAGATAGAAAGAGATGGAGAGAAGACCGAAGATAAGAGAGGGATAGAGAGAGATGGAAAGAGAACAGTGGGCAGGAGAGATGGGCATCAGAGGGGCCTTTATCAGGCCTACCTGCTTGCAGTTCAAACCAAATGCTGTGAGTTATCTATAATGGCCAATCACTGCTTCTGGACATCAAGCAGACAGAGTACTGAGGGAGGAACCAAAGAAATAAACCCAAAAAGTTAGAGTCAATAATTGAAAATCTTTGAAACACTTTCTTAGTGTATTACTTCTTGTATTCAATATTTTTTTCAAATGGATCAATGAACACAGAGACTGATGAATACTCCCGTATAACAGAACTGGGCCCCAGATACCTAGAGATGTATTGCAAAAACAGCAGTGCAGGGTTGTCATCTGTGAGTCACATAATATCCTCATATCTCACTTCTAGACCTCTAGATTAGAAAGTCAGGAAGAAAGTCAGATAGGTTGGAAGGCAGGAAAGACATCCGAAAGGCAGGAAGGAAGTCAGACAGGAAGGCAGGCATGACAAGTCAGGAAGGAAGTAAGGATGACAGGAAAGCTGTCAGGAAGGCAATCTGCTAATGGCTCTAGAGGTCCCATGTCAGTTTTACCCCAGTGATTCAGGAGGGCAGGTCAAGCAGCCGATTTGTCACCGCATTCATTTTCCTGGCCAATGAGATTCAGAGACAGAGCACACCAGTTATCCGCCAACCAACCAGACTGAAATCATGAAACCTCCCGATAGCTGATTGTCCAACTGGTGGCCAAAACGAAGTTGGCTAAGAGGGTGCAATCTTCCACCCATCAGGAGAGAGAAGATAGCAGGGGGGCAATCATGACGCATAACTGAGTCCAGTTCTCACTCAGTTGCGAGGGTTTTGTTGTTGACCGTGGTGTTGCATTTCAACATAGCTACGTTTTTAACGATGGTGTGGGTTAGTTGAGCATACAGCTGCAAGCATACGGCTGCCAAGAACCACCTAGAAGACTGTTGGTTTGTTTATATGGCCTCATTATATGGTATCACCTCTGGACCAAGCAGTAGATTACAGAAGTTGAGATGCTCTTTCTGAGTCGATGAATTGAGCTACTAACCCCCAAACCTGGACAGTGCTGGCCAGTAGCACCGTCCTCTGTGAGACCCGTTGGCTAGGATTCGAGTCCTGATCTCACACCTTATATATAGCTTTTGGGGATAATAGCGAGTAAGGGAAACATAGCAATATATAGTGGGAATGCATCCATGCATTTGGACCGGAATATAAGACACTGCAATTAATAAGAATGTGTCAGTATCATCCCCGACAGACTCTCCACAGAGTGTGGCACCGTAGCCACAATAGACCAACCAGTCTATGGTAATGAAGGACTACGTATTCATGTTTTTAAGAGAAATGTGTGTTTACAGACAGGCAAAACAATGAAGATGGTTACAAAACATTCGCATACGTCACAAAAAGCCCACTCATCCACTCTTTCAATGACATCCTCCCGGTACGTTCTAGATGGCTAGACCCTGCACTTGCAGCATGATTAATACTTTGCTAGAGACATAATCGTCTATCAAAGATGTTAGACACTCATCAGCGAACGGCGACAACTCAATGTGAAAAACAATGTTGTGAACTTGAGTCACTTTTTTTCATATTATTCACGCCGTGGAGACGACGTGTAAATCCAGACATCACACATTATATTAGCTATATTTATCATGCAATAAACTGCATTAATCTACCAAACAGCAATGCCTTATTCCGAATCATGGATTTTCTTTAGCTAAATGTTGATTTGATATACTTTTAAAAATTGTATGATTCTTTTATACCTGCAAAATATTTGCCTCACTATCACTGTGAATTAAATTGCATAAATATGGTTTATGCTATTCACAGTAGAAAGCTAGTAAGAACAAGGCCAATGTAACTCTGAAGTAAAAAATAAGAAATGTCATTAAGATTCCAAACTAGATTTTATTAAACTTGGCTATATTAAAAAAAATTCCACAGCAAGATTGTACTTTCATCCTAAGCAAGTGAAATAGACCTCCATCCATATAATTACCAGGCAAATTACATTCATTATTGCAATTTACATCTCATCTCCAAGCCAATTATTAACAGCCTGACCTCCCCGGCTTGCTTCGGCTTGGGAATCTAAAATAAGCCGCTGAGGTGGGAGAGACGGCAGAGCAAGAGGGAAAAAACAATCAATATGATTCTGATGATTATTTTAGATATCCATAACTCCATGCTTCATAGCGCAGCTGCGCAAGGCTGCCTGCCCGACACTGCCCGTCTGATGTCTGATGGGTGTTATCGCCACCGGTAATTTGTGGCTTCGCACTTCTTAGGGGATGTATTTGCATGTCTATCCTTCTGTCTGTACAGCCCATCGCACCCAACCCAACTATACAAACACACAAAAAATATTTCAATCTGCAAACCCTTCTATCGGAAAGAATTCACAAATTTCAACGTTATCGATATACACATACAAAGGGGGACAGAAAGCACCTTCTGCACTCTGACAGGCTGCCCCAACAGGCCAACCAGAGCAGGATCCAGCCAGCTGCCTTACTGAACCTCTACATGGCCCTGCAACCTGGAGGCCACACACTGTATGCTGGTGTACCTGACCCATCCTGACAAACATCCAAGCCAGCAGCTGGGGCATGAGACAACACTTACAAAACCGTTTGGTCATCGAGCGGATACTGTTATGCAGATTGACTTAGAGTTAAGTGTCTTCCTCAAAGGCACAGACAGATTTTTCAGCTTGCAGTCCCCAGGATTTAATCCGGCAGCTTTTCGGTTGGGCAGCTAAGAAACCACAGTGTTATTATCATTTCACACCAACCTTCCCAGACAAAAGTTTGGGGAATTTGTCTCTCAGCGGCAGCTACCAGGTTGACAGGCTGGTCACGTCAACACAACGTTCTGTCTATGAACGGGGCAACCATTGACGACAACTGCGAAATATTCCATTAGATTTAGCTCAGTGTTTCAACCACCGAACGTTATGTGGCTCCCAGGGTATCAGAGGGCTAGAACCCAATACGTCGTCTGAAAATGAGAGGGGAGGAGCATTCTGAGACAGGAGTGGGAGACAAAGGTCAGCATCGGTCAAATAAGCCAGTTTCCCCACTAGCCTGAGGCCAGTCCGGTTCTGGCCCAGCTTCATCAGTCTGATACCAAGGAGTTTTGTCGACGACGCAGGAAGAGCGCGCGCACACGCAAACAGAAACCCAAATGACAAACAATCCACAGAGTCTAATTATAGTGTGCTGTAGATTACCTAGCTATCACAATAGAACCCAGGACAGGAGAGTCAGGGGGCAGCCTTAGCCGGGAAACAACTTGGAAATAGAAGGCGAACTGTAATTTAGTCTTGGAGCCTTGATTTGGAGTTGGTGAGCCAATCTCATTAAAATGTGAGTGACAGGTAGCACTGGGAGGAAGAAGCAGACTAAGACTTTAGCGCGATACATCCCAGGGTGACCGCACGGTCGAAACAACCATAATATCACATCTAAAGAACGACCCTATAACAGGGGACACTGGTCTCAGAGTGATGGACAGGTCTATGTCGGCTTGGGGTCCGTTTGTCTTTGAAGAAACGAACGAGGGTGGAGGGATTGATGGATGGATGAAAGGACGGAAGCAGACAGCGCATGCATTTGCTAAGATATCTTTTCATATGTTCACTGCACTAGTCTCTGTAATCATTTCCATAAATCTCCGTAGGTGTAATAAATAAGACGCAGTGACTAAGATGAATTCCTGCATCAAACTGAACTACAGCATACTGTTCATTGGTCCATTGGGTGTCCTCCAAAGGCCAAAGCAAGTGTGTGTGTGTGTGTGTGCGTGTGTGTGTGTGGGTGGACTCCCTGGTTGAGCTGTCAGTGTTAATCAGAGACACTGTGTGTGTTTCTGCCCCTCTTCGTACATGATTGAGCGGAAGCTGTAGCCCCATTCCCCTGGACTCTACAGCCTGCCTGTGCTGCTCACCACAAGGTCACTCCCTGGACACAACTAACTCAGTCTCAAAAAACTTGGGAGGGAAAACAAAACATTTGCAAACAGGTCAAAAGCCGCTCGACATCTTTACAAATGGAGTAACACATCGATTTACTGAAGGCCTTATGGCAGCTTTCGGAGTGACACTTCAAGAGTCTGAGAGCGACGTACACAAACGTTGTTAGCCTGACGATCTTTCTGTAGTTATCGGACAACTTTTATCCGGCTACGTTTTTTTCAATTTCTGCGATTCACCAGAGCACTTCCCTGCGCAGTGACATACTGTGACTTAGGCACTTTAACAGTGCACCACTTACTGGTTCGCAGGGCAGAGGGAGTGACCTCTATTTCGCCGGGTGTCTGGTAAGGCTGGAAGGCGGACACGTTGCCGCTGTTGAGTTCTATGGCGGGGACGTTGAAGGGGTCAGGACTCTGGGTGCCTGTAGAGCTGGCACTGGTGCCGTCACCGCCATGGTGAGGATCCTGTTCCTCGAACACCGCCACCAGCTGGGGAGAGACGTGGACCAGTTAACCACAGGAAAACAGAGCTGAAGAGATGTTTTAACAGGAAAAGGGGGAGAAGAGGAGACAGGTCCAGCACAATAAGAACTTTTCATAAACCCCATAAACATTGAAGAAATAACCAAAGAACAATATCGCACCTAATGTGTTCTGCAATTAAATGGTCTACAGATTTATTGCACACAACACAACATAAATAATAATAATGTTCACTGGGGAATTGCCCCATACACTGGGCATGAAAACAGTCCAATCCGGTAAATAGTGAACCTTGGGTCACACCGTCCATTGGGTCACACCGTGTGTGTGTGTGTGTGCGATGTGTGGGAAAAGCCAGATGAATCTAAATATACACCTGGTACACATAGTAACCCAATAAACAGGATTCATGACATAATCCACCCATGATCTCTAACTACACACACACACACACACACACACACACACACACACACACACACACAGACACACACACAGACACACACACAGACACACACACACACACAGACACACAGACACACACACACACACACAGACACACAGACACACAGACACACAGACACACAGACACACAGACACTTTCACCTGCAGTACTGCTAGGTGACTGGTTGCCAGTGAGTGAGCGGCTGTCCAATCTCTGTGAAGGTTCTGTGTTGCCATGTTTCCCTGGTTCCTGGGCAGACCGGGAGAGCATCAAGAGCTTCTCATCTACATCC
>JACXGJ010001340.1:59898-87020 GCA_016801105.1 Esox niger | reverse complement strand
AGTGTTTTGATCTCTCGCCTGTCCCTGACCACTCTGCTAGCTTCCCGATTGTACTTCTGCCGCCAGCCCGTGTACCGACTCTCTGCCTGTCCCCGACTACTCTGCCTACCGCCCGTCTGCCCCTGCGCCGCCGAGTCGTTAGACGCCTGGCCTTCCGTCCCCCTACTCTCCACCTACCCTTCTCCCTCCCGCTCCCTGTCCGCGTTTGGATCCCCACCAGCACCCGTGACATATTCAGAAGAGCACTTGTCCATCCAGGTAACAGGCTATGCTAAAGGTTACGAAATGGCCAATTAAAGTCAAAACATTTTCTACACAATGAAATACAAACATAAATTCAGCATCTTCTATCTTCTTACATGTGTTCTGTAGTCTATATATTGCAAAAAGGCAAGCACAAAGCTTACCTGGGGGACGTCCATCTTGTTTTCCGAATTTTGAAATTGGAACGCGATCAACTTCGGTTAACTCGGGTGTGACGTCGTTTCCAGTTCCGACATATGAGGTAACTGAAACATGACAATATTATTGTGTGTACGACAATTTTAATGAGACACAAATATACAGAATTGCTCAAATAAACAGTATAACTACAGCTTTCACATTCTGCTAATACAAGGTTCTGCCATCTTGGATTACGAAGTCTGAAAATATTCCAACTTCCGAGTACCAATAGAAACGCACCAATTGTCAAAACATTTAGGAAACCCCAGGCCCGTTTTCACGATTCAAAATCGTGAAAACACCCGCGCATAAATATGCTTTACCCACGCAAACGTAACCTGCGATTATTAGGGCCACTAGCAATGGATTTTCAAAACTTAAAATAAACTATGATTTACATTAGCAGCCAATGACAACTAACGATCACACTTTTCTGAGATCCAAAGCAAGCCTGTATGGAGTTCAGGTGGCTGCATCAAATGCGAATCAATATCTTTTGGCACAGTGCTTCTCGACACACCTTTCCTCTTCAAATATTGTAATAAATTCTATATAATGTTTTACCTTGAAGGCAGCACCATGTTACAGCTATCTGACAAATAGCTGCCTAATCTTATAAACAAGTCCTGTCTGACAATGATAAAACACCAGGTATTGCTTATCATTGTTCTGTGAAACATGCATTGATTGCAGATTAGGGTAATATGGGGCAAGTCACCCCTCCCATTTAACTCTCACCAAAACCACAAAATGTCATCATATATTTTTTTAACACCTCTTCTGGCTGCCACTAGACTTAATCAACTACAAATTAATTCTGTATCATCACACATGCTCAGCCAACTACCAAAAATGTTCTGTTCTGAAACTAAGAATATTGCCAAATTAAATATTTTTACATGCCAAATCTGAAGAAAATTGAACATTTCATCTGTCACAATCTGGTTATGCATGCCCACTCTGCATGCATGATGATCACACACACAACAACTAAATCGCGCAACAGTAAGTTGGGTTCAAATAACAAACAAATAAAGCTCAAACATGCAACTTGTTTTTCTAAGGTATCTGTAATCGGATTACAATATTTTATACTGTTTTGTGTTATCCTTTACTCCCCAACTGAGTCTATAACAAAAACCATACTCAATTATTAGAAAAACAAAAGCATTCAGTGCTAAAATAAGTAGATGTGGGCATGTAGGAAAAATATCATATACATGAAAGGTGATTTTATTTTTTATTTGTATGACTTTGGAATAAACATTTAATGCAGTGGTTCAGCACCTTGAACACACCTACAGTGCCAGTGCATTTTGGAGCAACAGAAGTACATTGATTTCCAATGGAACACTGCATTTGCATTGCAGCATTATTATTAGAGGCAGTAGCAGTGCTTGGTTTCTGATGCTGGTGTAGTATTCACAAAAAATTATACATTTTAAAAATGTGGAAATGGCTTGGCAGACATGGTAGCAACAGAGTAAAGTTTGAACTTTCAATGCACACATACTCAGAGGATTAATGCATAGAACTTTACACCCACCGATGTTCACCATTGGTCAGTTTGGGGACATCCTGGTTGGACACAAGGCTCCACATTAGGTGTCATGTATGGGTTTGGCATCATCACATTGAGTGTACTAATGGAGGAAGAAGAGTAGACTAATGTTCAAACTTTAGGTCACAGTCAGTGTGATTTCATTCAATATAATTTGTCAATATATAACACTAGGTTCAAGCGATTCAAGCATAGATATAGAAAACAAAAGTGTATTTGCTTCAACTACATGTCTGATTATGCTTGTACTAATTACATATATGCATGTTTTTCCTAGACAATTTGCCAAGACTGAAATACCATTTATTTTAATTTTTTGTTTCAGGATCAAAATTGTTTGCTAACATACAACTGAAATATATAAATCTGACTAAAGTGTCTCAAAAAAATGTTTCAATGTTTTGGTTACGCTCAAGAGTGAGAGACTGGTGGTTTAGAATGCTGCTGAGTGCAGTTATTATGCACATGCACTGTTATACTCACTATGCCTGCAATAGGCCGTTTTTGTTTGAGTTGCCACTGCTTGGTTATATGTGATAAAGGGCCATCATTAGGAGATGGATAGTTGAGAATCCTGCTTATTGCAGTTACAGTATAGTTGATTTGACCTATACATGTTACAAAGTGAAACTGGACACCCTTGTGCCCAAGTTTATACAGGATTACCATGTATGCATTTTCCATAGATTCAACATCTTACACAAATGTGAACATGTTGTGTAAGGTACACTGTGCGGTGGACCTGTGAACAACTAGCACAGTGTAAGCTAAACTGTTCTGAAGATCTTTTGCTGAGACCTGTGCGTTCTGCTGTGTAGATCAGACCAGTTTTTATGTTCATTGGGATATTTTCTCCTTTGATCTAGAATATTGAAATTTCCAACTGACAGCATTGAAATTTCAGGAGTCAGTGTCAGCCCAGAAGAAGGATCTGGAGCCGGTTAAGGAGCCGGAGGACGAGCAGGAGCAAGAAGATGAAGCCCCGTTGAAGTAGCAGGTGCATAATGCTGACCAGGAACAGGAGGCTCAAGAGCAGGAAGAGGTTCAAGTCACTTAGGAGCAGGAAGAGGAGGTGGCGGCGGCAGGGGCTCATAGTCTCACCCCTCCCCAGGGTGCCACTGGAGTGGAATGGTATTGGGAGTTCCGGCCTGGGGACCAGTGCAGTAGGCCTGGTGCGAGGTGCCAGCACTGGAGGTACCGGGCTGGGGACAGGCACTGGGAATTGTGGAGCTGGGACCAGCGAGCAAAAATGAGAGGCCTGGCTGGATGTTGCCTCATGGCTGGGGTGCCTCCGGTCAAGCCAAGCTTTCCACCACCTTGCCCGAACCTTCAGGGGCCTGTCGTTGAAACCTTTGGCTGTCCGCTATCTCTCCAGCGTTGGGAGCTGAAGTGCTTCGCCTGCGTCCTCTTCCACTGTACCCAGGTCCTCCTGCCCCCAAGGCTACAGGGGATCCTCATTGACCACTGGTGGTGGTCGTGTGCTGGTACCAGGGCTGGCCAGTCCAACAGGTGACAGTAGGGCTCTTCTCTCTGCTGTGTCCTTTGTTTTAGGTCAGTCATTTTGTCACGTTTGTAGGAGGCAGGACATATGCGCAGGCATGTAAATACACATCTCTTTAATCAAAAAAATCATATACAATGAGGAAAAAAAGTATATGATCCCCTGCTAATTTTGTTTGTTTGACCACAGACAAAGAAATGATCAGGTTTATTTGAACAGTGAGAGACATAATAATAATAAATAAATCCAGAAATATGCATGTCTTTCACTGTTCAAATAAATAAATAATAATGTATTTATTTGAACAATAAATAATTTATTTGTCTGTGGGCAAACGTACAAAATCAGCAGGGTATCAAATACTCAATTTTTTTCCCCTCACTGTACATTCATTTTGCTCTAAGGACCATAAACATGTAAACAGGAATGGTGACATTAAACAATTACTGGTTTGAAACACTAAGGCAGGTGGAACTTGATTAGTGTCTTAACAAGACTTAATGAAACACAGGTGAAAGCAATACACTAACAAGACTAATCTGAACAAAGAAACAGAAAAACTAGAACAGAGCATAGAAATGGAATGACTGGCGTGGCATCAGTCAGTTTTCTACCAAAACATATTTTCTAAAAGTGTACCAATAGTACTTATTCAAATGTAATCAAACAATTTCAACGGAGTGTCCAAATTACACATCTCTCTGATTAAAATTTGTTAATTAATATATCTAGCCACCTTCAGTAAATTATGCATTTGGTTGAATTTGAAAATCATTTAATAGACTGAAAAATCTCTTATTTTACCTGCCTATCCAGGTTATATTACCTGCCTATCCTCATACAAGGGTTCTACAGTATACCTTGGCTTACTGACTTGTACATCATTTTCATGAATTCCTACCTATAGTCTACATTTAACAATCAATAAATTGCCATGTCTAAAATGGTTAACAGTGAAATCCATGCATATATAATGTACACTGGCTTTCCAATTCACATTTAGCAAATTCATTACCTGTGAAAAGATTGGAATGTTGAATTAACTTCGCCGTCTGGTCATGTTTTCAAATCACTTGTGGCCATAAGGTGATATGAAGAGAAATATCCAGATATCATATGTGACAGCTCCTACCTGTCCTTCTGGGAACACACTTGCAGGGGGGGTTAGATCTTTCATCATATGGAAGATGAACAACCATGAAAATTGCAAATCGAGCTGTGCTGCAGCAAGTATTTCTCACCATCTTTCCATGGATGGTGCCTAAAAGTAACATGTGGAGTCAAACACAAGCATGCATACAAATACATACACAGACATTCACAAACCCTTGTCATTTCTTTTCATCTCCTTTAAATATTAATCAAAATAAGTATTCAGTTTGAAATATTTGACCTCTAAGCATCAGGATCTGTCATTGTCAGATATCATTTTACATTATATACTGTAGCAGGCTCAAGAGTGTGGAGTTTTCGCATCACAATATTCAATAACAACAAACGGCACAGAAAGCACAGCTAGAATGAAGTTGGGGAATTTATTAGGGAATTTTGTACAACGTGGGGTAAAGGGGGTGAATTCAGCAACCAGTTCACAGTCCACAATCCGTACTCATTGTTTGTTGACCGTTATCCAGGGGTAAACCCAAAGTTTGGTGCTTGTCCAAATTAGTTTCCGTACACAGGGGTGTAATCTGACAGGCCAGGTCACAACAGGTAATCGCGCAGATGAGTCAATCGATTCGCACACTCTCCATAACACACCTTTCTCAACCCCCCTTTTGGCAGTCCGCTTCTTCTTTTATTCACAAGCACTCAACGGCTTAATGATCCACAGCCTTTCCTTGTTGGGGCAGGAAGTCCATAAAAGGCTTGGTGTTGGAGCCAACGGTTTACCAGATATCTTCCCTCAGTCACCACTCCCCTCACCTCTCTGCCATCTGCCACAGTAGATATTGGATGTTTTTTTGCATGAGGTAGACTTTCATAACACATAATCCAAACACATTTTGTTACAAGTAGATACAGTAGTTTTATATTTATTATAGAACACTAAGCAAATCCACTATCTACTCCTTAAAAACACTATTTTATATGGAATTATTCAACAATTTCCTTGTCTGGGGATAACAGAAGGTACTTGCTTTTGGCCTTTGTATATGCTATTTTATTTTAACATCACTCAATCGATTACAAATAGTGTTAACCGTATATCCAACTGATAACGACTACATCTTCAAGGGGCTGGAACAATGTATTTGTATTGTAAATTGAACACAGCCCTGCAAACCTATAGATTCTGTGGGGAACAGATTGTAAATCTTATGGCAAACTTAGGAGCAAATTTGATAAATCCAGTTAGTTAATCATTCCCTGTCATTTGCTGTATAGGAAGCATAGAGAAAAACAGATTTACCTCAATTTAGGTATGACATGGAGAAAATCTGACCCATTTAATGACCTAACTCCATAGTATGTAAATGTTGAGTGAGCTGGACCTTTTAAAATTGTTCAAAGTTTCGATGTCAGTACGGGTGGGGCCATCTGGTGTTCATCAAGTGTTACCAACAGTGCCTGAAATATATTTTTTGGCACACCTGCCAAGGGGACTGGTAGATGAAAAAATCCATATTTTTACCGGCCAAAAGAATAAATTGCCTTTTTGTGTCACATAGAACAACTTGTCACCACAGCCTCAGCATCATGCTGTAGCCAGCCACTTGAAACTCCTTTATCTCCAAACCTCCATTTCTCACATAAAAAATATGATTCAGCCCCTCCGCACCTTAACAATATTTTAAAGCAATTTCTTGAAATTCTACATGTTCTCCAAGGATTTGTTTGTAATTTTTAAGCACATTTTCTGAAATTCTAAGATGTTTCCCATGATGCAGATGTTTCCCATGATGCTGAGAACAAAAAAAAATGTACACACAGTATTTTATATGTATCAATAATAATCATTATTGTGGCAAAAATTGTGGAAAAATGACATTGTTTTACAGGTATCCATGTCCTATGAAATCATTTACATTTAAGTTATTCAAGATCAAAACCACTTGCCCTGATTTCCTACAGTTTGGCTGAAAGAAGGGGGTAAAGAGGTTACCAATAGGAAAACTAGTCATACATGACTTGTTTTGTAATGTGAAAATATTGAATGGATACCTTATAAATCTATTAAAGGCTTTATAACTACATACTATGAATGTATACTGTATACGCTCATAGTTCAGTATTTTATTCCTGTAATCTCCAAATCAAAACCTTGCTCACTGTGCTCACTGCTGTCTCTCTGTTGGTTCAGTGACTGTGTCATTACTCGTTGGGCCATTGCCGGCTGTCCCTCAGCCTGCTCCTCTTCCAGCATTTCTACCCTAACGTGGTCACCTTGCTAACGTAGTTTCCATTTGTTGCCACTTACTCTAAAACACAGCATTTCCATAGCTGATTTTTAAATGTATGGACAATGTATCTTATAGACACAGTAGAGTCTTTAGTCTGGAAGATTTTCCTCACTTCAAATATCTCTACCGTTTCACTCTCAGTACCAAAACGATAATCTTACTACGGCAATAGCTCGTAGCTTCCAGACAACGCTACCCAACGCTATCCGAAGAACAAGTTTGTTAAATGTTTTGCTATATTTGATACTGGAATATCTAGCCTAACCTTGGACTGCGGAAATATTATTTTTGAGAATTAATACAGTTTTGAGTATTGGCGATTTTTCCTGCAATCTCTTTGTAGGTTAAAATGGAAATAAATGGGGCAACCGATGAAGCATTCGAAAGTAAATGATTCATTTGGTTTTCCAAAATAGGAAGGCCACAGTGTATTTATATAAGGAATTCTAAATGTGCAATTGAGGCAAATTGAAGGAGTAAGACATGTGCAACAGGGATGCAGAGATGGCAGCAATGAGGTCCCCAATGTAAATATGAATAAGTAACAACTGAAAAATGCAAGTACGATGGCAAGTCTCGATGTGAAGGAATTCTCGACTGCAACAGTGAAGCGTTGACTCCGGAAAGCCGGCCTTGGCAAAAAAAGCCATATCGCAGACTGGCTAATAAAAAGAAAACATTAAGATAAAATAACATAGACACCGGACGGAGGAAGAACTCTGCCTAGAAGGCCAACATACCGGAGTTGCCTTAACACGGTTGACATTGATGCTGGTGTTTTGTGGGTACTATTTAATGAAGCTGCCAGTTTAAGACCGATGAGGCGTCTGATTCTCAGACTAGGCACTAATGTAATTGTCCTCTTGCCTGTGTTGTTCACTAGGGTCTCTCACTGCTCTTTCTAGTCTAGTAGGAGCCAGTGTGCTGTTTTGTGAAGGAAGATTTCGTTACACATTTCTCGCATGGAATAGCCTTCAGTTGTCAGAACTAACCAAGACTAGCGAGTTTCAGAAGAAAGTTCTTTGTTTCTGGACATTTTAAGCCTGTAATCACACTTAAAAATGCTGATACTGAAGTAGACTAAAGAAGGCCAATTATTGCTTTTATAATCAGCTCAAGTTTTCAGAGGTGCTAACATAATTGCTTGCTAAATGTTTTTTTTTTAATCATTTAGCCTTTCAAGATGGATTAGCAAACACAACTTGTCACTGGAACACAGGACTAATGGTTGCTGATAATAGGCCTCTGTACACCAATGTAGATAATCCATTGAAAATCAGTTGTTTCCAGCTACAATAGTCATTTACAACATTAACAATGTTTCCACTGTATTTCTGATAAATTTGATGTGATTTTAATGGACAATAATAAATGCTTTTCTTTCAATCACCAGGACATTTACAAGTGACCCGAAATAATTCTTGCCTTCTCATGTTTGCATTACTACTGTTGTTGCTGTATCCAGTCATTCATGGATGGGAACATTCACCTCTTGTCAGTTCTATACCTTCAATTTGGTTAATAAAAAATGCTCAAACACGTCTAACATAAGAAAACATTGTTTGCACGTAGAAAACACATTTGTTCCTTTATATTTTCTTTTATTCATGATCATTTCTGCATTGTCATATTTTGGTTGCTACAGATGCAACTAAATCTTTTATTAAAATGCTTCTATAGTTATATGAGATTTTGAACCAGTATAACAATACTCTGGACATCCGTAACAACCAAGACATGAGTGAACATAATTTAATGAACAAACATGAATATTAACAAAACATCATTCAGTATGCTTATCCCTTACATATAATTCCCTTAACATTTTTACTGTAGGATTTTGGCTTAGTTTCTTTGAAACAAGCTAAGACACGTCATAACAAGAAAACAACAGAAAACAAGCTTCAAACGTACATCTATAGTTTCCAACGCTTAGATTGTAAAGTGATGGTTGTTGCGGTGCCAAGCATGCACTGAAGTGAACTGAATCGAGACTTTAGTAGTAAATGTTAATTTACACCTTATATATGTTTAACATTAATGGCAATTGAGACCTTGTTTACATGTAAATAAAAGTCTCAACAATGTTACTTCTGCATTGGTAAAGGGCCCCATATCTGCATTGGCTATCATCTCGACTTTAAGCTCATTATATATGTGGTCTACATATACTTGTTTTTTCTTAGCAGAATCCTCTTTCCCCCAATCTTGAATCAGTTGAATTGGCTATTTTGGTTAATGTCAGTTGGTGCAGTGTTGATTGGGCTGCTCTTGGAGATCTAGATGTCATGCCCCTAAAATCACTAATTCCAGGTCATACGCAGTTAATGCACAACTATTCTTCAGGCAATCACAGGAAACTGCACACTGATGGGAAAACACTGCACTTTTCTGAGTGAATAGGCTAATAAAAATTTGGCCTAACTAAAAACAGTAGTTCATAAACTTATAGGGTGTATTTATAACTACTGTGTAAAATCAGTTTTTAAGTTTTTGTAGGAGTTCAGCAGTCGCAGAATATTTAAATTGGAGAGGAGTGGCAAAGCAACGCATCAGATTCAATTAGAGCCCACCCAGTATTTTTCCTGCGCCGATGTTAACCTCATTCCCATGTTACTGCACACAGCACATTTCATCAGAAATTTCTGGAAACAACATTTATTTGCTGTGGAAATGTTATATCTCTCTGGCTGTTGACCACAAAACCTGAAGACTTTGCATGGCAAAGAAAGTATAGTACAGAATAGGTGCCAAGTCATTGTGACCTGCGGATGCAAAGCTAGTCACTGGTATAATAATGGTTAAGGATAGAGTACAGCTCAATCTCTCCAAGGTAGGGCTATTTGCACATTTAAATGAAGTAAGAAAAGCTGCTTCATAAAAATGTTAATTGAATTGTGATTTCTGAAACAAAATTTCAAATGTCCATGGTAAATGTAATCAGTAGACTGGGTACCGAGAATAGCGCAGCCTCATTAGCTAAGTGGCTAAGCAGCCAAATTAGTCACCTCAGCTGGTGAAGGAACCAGTCTGCAATGCATTACATGGTTCTCTCTTTCCAACTACACTAACTGGAATATAGGATACAGAATTTCCCCTGAATCGAAATAGTTCAATTATTTGTTTGTTAAATTAGATATGATTCAACTTTCATTAAACAAGTACAAGTACAGTGCAACAAAATGCCGTTAGCATCTAACCAGAAGGGCAAATAGAAATTGGCAGAAAATGTACAAGTATCAAGTATATGTATATGACAAGAGGAATGTATAGATGTGCAATGAAAGAAAATGCAGCACAAATAGCAATACAAAATGTGCAAATAGGGGAGGGCTGAACATCTACAAATATTAAGTATAGTGTTTAAAAGTGAAATAAATAGTTGTGCGAGTACAAAGGGCAATTCAAAATTGAGGCAAATTGAAGGAGTAAGGTAGCGAAACTGGGATGCAGAAATAGCAGCAATGAGGTCCCCGAGGTAGACATGTATGTGCAACAACTGAAAAATGCAAGTATGATGACAAGTCTAAATGTACAATGAAAGCAGATTGAATGTGCAAGGTGCATGTGCAACTGAAATGCAGGGAGAGCAGCAATGAGGTTCCCAAGGTAGACATGTACTTGTAACAACTGAAAACTTCCATTATCTGACTTTGCAAGGCACTGTCAGAGTCCAGTAGTACAAAGGGACTAGTGCAACAAGTCCCTGAGATGTGGGGGGGGTATGGTTAGTGATGGGTCACAGAGTTCAGCAGGGTTACAGTGGATGGAAAGAAACCTGTACCGTCTGCCTGAGGGTAGGAGGGCAAACAGTTTGTGGCATGGATGTGAAGGGTCCCTGATGATGCCGCTTGCCCTGTGCAGACACCGCATGCGCCTACGATGGCCGGGAGCTGGACACAACAGATGTGCGGGGCAGTATTCACCACACATTGCAGGGCCTTCCAGTCGGCTATGGAGCAACCGCTAAACCACACTGCAGCATAGTTAGTCAGAATGCTCTCAGTTGTGCACTGGTAAAAGTACACAAGGATCTTGGAAGACAGGTGGTTCTTCTTCAGCCTCCTCAAAAAGTACAGGTGCTGCAGTGCCTTTTTGACCAGGGCTGAGGTGTTGAGGGTCCAGGAGTGGTCCTCGGAGATGTGGACACACGGGAATTTAAAGCTGGACACGCTTCACCTCAGTGCCATTGATGAGAACTAGGGTGTGAATGCAGCCATTAGACTTTCTGTAATCCACAATGAGCTCCTTGATTTTCTCATTTAGGGCCCGGGTTGCTGTCAGCGCACCCTGTTGACTTTTATTGTTGCCCAAGATAAGTTGTGACATTTGTATTGTTTTACCAAAGTAGTTATACAGGTTTAGTGAGTGAAGTTTTGACTGAATACATGTATCTAATGAAAATCAACGTTGTTTTACACACTATACCGCAGCAGTAATGGAAATGACAAGCTACAGTAACTTGACACTAACAGATTATCTGAGATAAAAATTAACATGTCTTGAATCTATCAATGACCAACATAATGAGGAAAATATAGACCATAAAAGCTCTCAAATTTCACTGACTCATGCAATGCACGGCTATGCAGATCAGTCAGCACTTTTGTAAAGTTACTGATCCTGTGTGTAATAATTAGAGTCCTTCTCCTGATGTAGTATTCATAATACGTTATTTCTGATAGGACAGGAGAAGTCTTAATTTTACAAATGTATTTGATGGTTCTGAAGAATTTGCTGGACTCTTCTGATGGCTACCTTTCTAGAAGGAAATAAATGATGAAGTGCAACTCATGGCTACACTGATAGCCATGAGTTACAGGCTCATGGCTATCAGTGTAAAGAATGGTAGAGGTCATGTGAATCCTATTCGAGTTCTGTGAGTAATAGAGGTGCACATGCTTCTCTCTATCAGCAACACAAGGCCCAACCTGTCATGGCATATGTTTAAAAACATTTTACAATGTGTTTTAAGCAAGAAGAATACATAACAAGGAGGCGACTCAAATCATCTCTGGTTGCAAACAGTGACAATAATTATAAGCGCAAGGATAGATCCTGACAAAGAGGTTCTAGAACAAAACCATGAATCTGGTCCCAGCTGAATCTGGTTTAATAGCGTCTGTTAACTGCTTCTCTGGCTGGTACCTGCTGCAGAGGGAATGTAAGGCAGTCTTGAACATGGATCTACTTTTTACCTAAGCTCCATGAGTTTGTTGTTTTCAAGTAACCCATGTAGATGATTTGTTTAACTGTTATATTTTACTTGGGCCACCTACCTATTCAGTTTGTCATCGCGTTAAGTTTATTATGCTGAAGCTTGATTTCAATAGAAGAACAAATGCCTATAGTCACATACAGCTCTGGAAAAAATTAAGAGCCCACTGCACCTTTTTTTCCTTTCTAGAAAAGTTGAAAAGGAAAGTTTTGAGAGAGGAAATGAAGTGTTCAACTTTTTGGAAAGGAAAGAAAAAGGTACAGTGGTCTCTTAATATTTTCCGGAGCTGTATTTAAAATCACTGCTCAGTGAATTGAAAATGACTGCAGCAAACTGTGCCAGTAGTGACATCCACCTCTGCTCAATGGATCGTGGCTTTGGAGTCTTCAAATGGCTCATTGGGCTATCTGTAAAGACTGTAAAAGTTTTCCCCAGAAGATATTCATGATACCAGTCGGTAACCTGCCTTTTAAATGCCAGTCACATCAGATTCATAGCACTGCGGTTCTCCAAAGTTCTTTCAGATGACTAAAGCAATGTCTGCCAGGCAACTAGCCTTGTTCCTTGCCGCACAGTCCTGTGACAATACACCCCCAAGACCTTGATGGCTACTGTCAATCTCTAGATGAAGAGTCTAGGTGAAATTTGCATAACCACAAATAATAAAATACTGGGGCAGAAGTGAGGAAAACAACACAGGCTCTCCTCCTAGTTGTGTTGCATATCAAGATAAAACCTGACGATTTCAGCTGCCACTCTGCTGACGCCCCATCCCTGTCCTCGTCCATCTGGTCATGTTTCCGATCTGGACTAGGTTTAAATTGACTCTGGACTCAGCCCACATGCATTTATTAATTATTACAATTTGGACTCTTAATATGTTCACCCGGCATAGCTAGAAGAGGACTGGTCACCCCTCTGAGCCTGGTTCCTAGGTTCTCTAAGTTTCTTCCTAAATATCGGCCATCTTAGGGTGTTTTTCCTAGCCACTGAATTTCAACACTACTGTTGTTTGCTCCTTGAGGTTTAAGGGCAGGTGTTTTTTTTAAAGGACTTTGTGACAACTGCTGATGTAAAAAGGGCTTTATAAAATAAATTTGATTGATTGAGGAGAGCGCGACATTTTACTGGATCTAGTTTGAAGTATTTTGGCGTAATTGTATGTTTGCAATGCAGCTTTTGTAAAGCGGGACGCACTTTATCCATTCATGTAATTGGACTATGCTAATATTGCTAATTACAGACTAGGACTTAATAATGGATTTTTTAAAAATTACTATATGAAACAACAAGTTAAGTGTCAGGGAACATTACAGTAAACAGCTGAGTGTGAACGTGTTATTTAAGTACGGGACTCAACTTATGTAACTAAGGGGACCTACACCAAGTGATGAAATCTAACTGACCATCCTGTGCCCAACCATATGCTGCAGAAACCAACAAATTATTTGGTAAAAGACCCTCATCCAGCCCTAACCCCTCAACAAAAACTGCTTATACAAAAAATACAAAATTGGGGGGGAAAAGTGCAATTCCAAACCTATTACAAGTTTCAGCCCCTCGATTGACTGATCCAAAGGTTTAGTTTTCATAACAACAAGGCCTGGGACAGCTCTTTTTTTCATTGTAGTGACAATGAGACCTTTCAAAACAAATACACCTGACTGTGGAAGCACCTTGGCTCAAGCCTCCACATACAGCTGCATATAAAGTCTGGGTATTGACAAGCCATTTGCCATAACAGCCACTTTCAACGTCAGCCATCCATATTCCTTCAAAGAAGCCTGCCCTTTACACTCAGTGTTTCCTAAAAAATATTGTGGTAACAGTGGTAACCATTGAACTTCTGTCCAATAAGAAGGAGACCTAAGCCTCTCATAAGAACTTAAGGCTTCTGTTTAGAGCTTTTATTGCTTCCTCCTATGCACTGAATCCAAAGCCTAGTAGCTTCTGTCCTGTAGTTTGGTTTCTCACTACAGGGGGACAGTTTCCCTTTTCCTCCCAAACTTGACTAGCTACTCCACTGGTCCGTTAGATTGTGTAGCTGTACTGGTCTTGTTGTTAAAATTTACATCACCACCCTGGCTAAACTTGTGCCCCACCCATTGGCATTTGTGGATATGTTGACCAGAGGGGGTCATACCGGGGTTCCTGCCTTCTGTAACGGGGTTGTTACCCACAAAGCATTTAATTTGGTGAACCATCTAGTTCAGCTTCCTGATTGCAGTCCTAAATTCTAACAAATGATTGTAGGGTTAATACCAGAACATTCAGCCATCCCAAAAATAATTGTACACGTGTCAGTGATTTTCCCTTCCCCTCTGTCCCCCATAAACATACAACATCTCTGGATTCTGCCTCACCTGTCATTTAAGCTTTCTATGAAGAGAAGCATCTCAAAGATTTTCTATGAATTATTACACACAGCCTATACCACACAGTTTTTCACCCCAATTACACAGATTAGTTTCAGCAGACAGTGTCATCAAAGTATGTGAATATTCCTGCAGGCTCTACCCCTCCCTCTGTTTCCTATCATAGCACTATCTCTGTGCTTGTGTCAGAGACTGGGCTTGCCCCCACGAATCTTTTAATACATCTAGTACCCTCTTAGAAGCCTCTTAAATGCTTCTGTGCAGTGTTTTATTTTTTACTCAGAATACCCTTATAAGTGACCACTGATATAATTATGCAGCTTTATGATCTTTGCAGTGTTTCATGCTCAGAAAATGTTTCAGTTCACCAATCCAGTTATAAAAGGAGACAAACCTTTTTGTCCAAAAAACGAAATAGTTTTCTTCTCTGCACATACTGGCAGTGGACAAAAAAAGAGAACCACCTAATGGAAAAGGACTGTTACTTGGAAGTAACTAAATCACAAATGCAGCTGTGGAGGTAGCATTAGATTGTCAATTAGCAGTACATACACTGCTCAAAAAATTAAGGAAACATTGTGTCTCGATGAACAAAATATATTAAAGATCAAAATCTTGACTGTACATTGTGAAATTAGTTGAGAAGAAAATGATCAACAATGATCAGAACAACAACAGTTAGTGGAAACCACAATCAGCAACTGATCGAGGGCTGGATTCTAAATCACACTGAAAATCAATGTAAATAATTGAAATCACAAGCTGTTCCAACTGTTTGCACTGACAACTTCTGGGCACGTTCCTGATGAGACGACGGATGGTGTCCTTTGGGATCTTCTCCCAGACCTGGATCAGGGCATCAGTGAGTTCCTGGACAGTCTGTGGCACTACTTGGCAGCGTCAGATGCACCGATACATAACTTCCCAGAGGTTCTCGATTGAATTCAGGTCTGAGAAATGTGAGGGCCAGTCAATGGCATCAATGCCTTCATCATCCAGGAACTGCCTACACACTCTGATCACATGTGGCCGGGCATTGTTCTGCATTGGGAGGAACCCAGGGCCCACTGAACAAGCGTAAGGTCTGACGATGGGTCTAAGAATTTCATCCCTATACCTAACAGTAGTCAGGGTCTTGTTGTCTGTTGGACTCTCCAAGGCTATGGCTCTCCAGACCATCACTGACCCACTGCCAAATGTTGGTGTTCTCTGGCAAATGCCAGTCGAGCTGGGCTGTGAGCACACTTCCCACTAGAGGACATTGGGCCTTAATGCCACCCTCATGGAGTCTGTTTCTGACTGTATGGACAGAAACATGCCCACCAGTTGCCCACTGGAGGTCATTTTGTAGGGCTCTGGCAGTGCTACTCCTGTTCCTCCTTGCACAAAGGAACCGATACCAGTCCTACTGCAGGGTTGATGCCCTTCTCTGGCCCTGTCCAGCTCTTCTTGTGTAATGGCCCATCTCCTGGTATCTCCTCCATTCTCCTGAGATTGTACTGGGAGACACAACAAACCTTAAAAAACGACCTGGATACAATGCATTATTGAAATAAAAATACATTCAGTTAATTTAGAAAACACACTAAGTACAAAAAAAACTACCAACCTACCTTAAGGATGACCTGGCCTTTTACATATTTGTAACATGCATTTCCTTACAGTCCTCAAGGTTGCACACTGCAATCTCTACATTTACCATCAGTTTTTGCATTGTAAGCCACATTATAAACTCATTATGAACTCATACAACATGTAAGCTCAATTCAATATACTATGTTGCTGACTGCTAAGTTACTGCTTGAGAAGCATTTACCCAGCAGAACGCCAAGCAGAAGAATAATGTGCACCACCATAGTGTCTACTGTACCTTTCAAACTTTGGTGGTTGATTGGGGCAGGGTCTGAACTACTACCCAGTTACACTAGCACTGCATGACAGTGTAATAAATACATCTGGATCCTTTATTAGACATTGCTTATTCCATAAAGCACTAGTTCATGTTCTATACAACATAGTGGGTTTGGCCACATTTGACATTAGTGATTGTCACAAAGTTATGCCATGTTAATAAACCCTTAATATAGCATGATATATGGATATAAATGCTTTACAACACATGAAAGCATTATGCATCGTTTATAATCTCAGTAAAATTTAAAGACAATCATTAATAATTTAAAGAATTTAATCAGTAAACTATACAAGCTGTCAATGCTTGCCTCCTCTGTTCTTGTTTCCTTCACACCTCTCTTTGAAAGTGCACAGAGCCCGAGGGGAGGTCCATTCACTCCTTTCCCCATTGTGCTTTGAAATGAAGGTGAGAAATGGAAGAAACAAGGGGAGAATCTCAATTGCATCTCCTCAAACGCACAGGACATTCCCGTTTTTCTTCCTGTGTCTTTTCAAAACCCATTGAATGAGGTGAAAGGGGAGGGACCAAATCAGAGAAATGCAATACAGTTTCTCACAAGGGCAGAGGAACAATTCCTTTGACATCGTTTAAAAAATTTAGACAGTGCCTGAGTGAACGATTGACAGTCAGAGCAAGTTCCATGGCTCCATGGTGCGGTTAGACTGCCCAGACCTTCACAATCACAGGTTATTTGGACAATTAAACTTTTTGGGGCTATACATTCCCTCAATGTGATGGAATGCAGAGTGTTACTGTCATCTCTCATTTTCTGGTGTTTCAATCCGTATTGGATTAACAATTCGGAAATGGTCACATGTTTTGTACATACAGTGCAGCTCATAAGTATTTGGACAGTAACAAAAGTGTTGTTGTTTTGGCTCTGCACTCCAGTTATTTCAGTTTGAAATAATACAGTGATGATGGGAATAACGTAAAGGCTTTCACCTAATATGTGGGTATTTTCATTTATATGAACCACTTACAAATAACACCAGATTTTGTAAATAGTCTCCCTATAAAGGTACAAAACAATCTGGGCAATAGGCTTCATAGCTGTTTCTTATTAAGGCTTGGGTATGCTTTGGTGTTTTTCTAGCTGAATTAGTCACAAAATGTGAAAACATCCTCAACCTGCCTTCAGTTGAGAAACAAAGAGGGGGCGGCAGCCAAATTACCAGAGGACATTCGAGGGCAATGAGCTGAGATGCGATTCTGCCAACCCAATCCTAAAGACAGACCTTGCAGTATCCAAACAAACAAAGAAATACAAAGGAAAATCACCAAACACGGACTACCAAATATTAAATTAGCAATGGAGCACTGTTTGAGTCTTTGGGTTTCAAAATTAACAAATTATGTAACATATTTAACGTGTTAAATACGTTTATTGACCAATCAGCACTTCAGTACAAACATTGTCAACTTTGCTGGCCTGTGATGGACAAACTGCTCCAAAAAGAATATTGCTCTTGATTACATAGTGTAGTCATTCTGCTGTCATTGTTTTCTAAACCGATGAACCAGCCGTAGAGTGATTGGAGTCAGTTTCATTATAGGTACTGTATAGCTAGACTAAAACTTTTCTGGCTACAAGCTCCAGTGGCTAAATTAGAGTAAGCCAAAAGTAAAAAACTGTTCATGGTTATATTGTATTACGATGGACGAACTGCACCAACAACAAACATAACTGTTTATGGTTATATCGCGATGGATGACCTGCAACGATGAAAATATTGCTCTCAAAATCAATTTACATAGCGTAGTTCACATGGCGTAGTGGTTAGGTATTTAACTGTCAATGTTTTCTAAAGACACGAACCAGCCATAGAGCAATTGGTGTCATTGTTTTCATTATACGTACTGTATATCTATTAGCCCTCTTCAATAATCTAATTTAACTTGCTGACTGTAGTGTAGTTATCCTGTTATATCTGTTGTTTGTTTGGATGTTGGGAACACGTTTTGAAAACCATGGAGTTTCAACAAATAGGTTTAACAAAGCAAGAAGTAAACAGACAGCACATCTCCACATCTCCACCAGCTGTTTAAATTGTGTAGTGGTTAGTCTGTTACATGGTAAACCACGGATTGAATCCAGCCTGGATAATAACATTCATCCCTTCTAATCGTGGGCCAGCAAAACTAGGCTTGTCAGATTCCTTTCCTTGTTTAGTGCTTTTTGCATAGTTTATGAAAAGGTTTAAGTTGTTGTTCATTGTTTTCATGATAGTTCCATAGTCAGCCCTGGAAATGGGCTTCTTTGAAACATTGATGGGTTTATTATCCAGACTTTTCACCCAGTAAATTCATAAAACCACAAATGAGAGATGAATCTTTAATGTTATCTTCACTTTGTTTTGAAAACAAATGCTATGTATAATAGGAATGTCTAAATTTAGCATTTTGTGGGTTTAATACTTAATATTTATAGAAAAAACCTTGGATTGTTTTGATCATGAAAAATCTAATTGATTCCTGAAAAACACTGTACCAGACTTCCTACGTGTCAACAAGGCAGGGTATTGTTGATGTGTGGAACATGGTGTTGGGGGCCTATTATCAGATTGAAATCTTCCTCCTGATCGGGCCTGTGTGCACAGTTAGCCAAACAAGCCATCAAACAGCATAGAACCACAACAAAGCGACTCAAACCAAAGGGGCCATGCTTTGTCTCTTATTCACCAGCCTGATCAACAGTAATATTTACAGTAATGATGTTGGTTGGTTCAAGGGAGGTAGGTAGGGATGAGGATAACCAGAGGGTATGTGTGTTGGGGGTGGGGGGCACTAATCTAAGAAGCTTGTACGGAATTCAGAGGACTAGGGAGGGGAGCCGTGGCTGCTCACAGTGAGATAAGGCTTCACAGTGCCTCCCCCTGCCTTTGGTTCTGCAGCTCCAGCCTCCAACCCAATGGGACTGGCCCACTCTTTCTGATTCCCTGGCCGGGGGTTTTGCCAGCTCACGATAACATGCTACAGAGCACTGCAAAACAGGCCTAGTATTAACCTGCACTCCTCTTCATGGAATGCTGTGGAGTCCCCTGAAGGCCCATGGAAATAAGCCAAAACACAAGCTTTTTCTGGGGGACCAGATAAGTGACGTTCTGTCAAGAGACATATAGAATTGGTAGGAAAGCCCAGTGTAACTCCTACTGACCCAAGGAAGACAGCTGAACACCATGGTATTCTTACTGGCACACAACAGCCCACACAGCCCTACTGCATGCTACATCTCTGACTGCTTTAACATGTCATAATAATAATAATCTGAATGTATAGCTCTTTTTAATAATAAAATGCTTATAAATAAGCCTGCAAAAAAATAAAAGCATGTAGCTACTGTATGTAAGGGCAGCCTCGGTCTAGACTATATACAATTCAGAGAGCGTTTTAAGGTTTCGAGTCTCAAACACATTACCCACATTACTGTTAATGGTGGGAGATCAGCAAAGGCATCTCACCAGCGCCTCGCCATCCTGGAAGTTTGAATTCACAACATACCCTGGTTAGGTATTACTCAAGCTTACCCCAGTCACAAAACACTGCAGTTTTCTGCGTTAAACCTATCAGAGGGCTGAAACTAGCACTGAAATAAGTGATGCTATTGCCCTGGGTTTTTCCTTTGCATCTTATATTCAGTAGTTTGTTACTATAAATATATCTAGCTGACACAAAAGATGCAGTTTATTACTTTTATAAAGTGTATATACATTGGGGAGAACAAATATTTGATACACTGCTGATTTTGCAGGTTTTCCTATGTACAAAGCATGTAGACGTCTATAATTTTTATCATACGTATACATCTGTGAGACGGAATCTAAAACAAAAATCCAGAAAATCTTTAAATAATTTATTTGCATATTATTACATAATGCGTTAGCTACATGACTGTCATATGTTGGCTATCTATAAAGTTACATTACCTGCTTATACTGGTAGATTATATAGTTATGTAGTCACATATTCTACTGAGTATGTTCAATGAACTAATTACATTTTATAATGTACATTTACATAGACTACCATTCAAAAGTTTGGAGTAATTTAGAAATTTCCTTTTTTTGAACGAAAAGCTATTTTTTTTCCCATTAAAATAACATTATGAGTGTAGACACTGTTAAGCTGGAAACGGCAGATTTTCAATGGAATATCTACACAGGCATACAGAGGCTCATTATCAGCAACCATCCCTCCTGTTACAATGGCACATTGTGTTGGCTAATCCTTTATTAGATTAAGTATACAATGGGTTTGCTTTGAACAATAACTACCATGGCTACATTGTAACCATCTACCATTCAGCCAGTCAGTCCATGTATTAGATGTATTGCAGAGCTAGAACATCTGAATCAATTTGTCAGCCAATCATCACACTATTATCTGCTTTATTCAGGTGAGCAAGTTCAGGGCTGTAACAAATGTATGAAATGGCTGCTCTTCCCCTTGGAGAGGTTTGCAAACCACTAATGAATCAGACACGTTCTACATTGCTGTGAGGAAGTCCTTGGTGACATTCCTCCCTCTAGTAGAGACATTGTTTGGAGCTTGTAATGCCCTGCATACATTTTTGATCTACTTTAAGAGGTTCCACAGGTGGTAAACAACTTGTCTTAGCTGATACTGATCAGAAGAATGTTTCTAGGTTGATTCTCTTCCCCGGATTCCTGTGAGATCCAACTAGACTCACAGCCAACAAGTTAAGAGATGTTGACTCCTGTGACAGTGCTTGTAAATTTTTTATTGCTCTTCTTTAGTGATCAACCCAATAAGCACCAGGTGTTTTTCAGCTCTATGTTATTTATTCATAAATTGTTTCTTGTACTAGATCTTTATTAATAGAATGGAACTCATTAATTAAATTTAGAAAACTAAAACTTCAAAGCACACACTATAAGCTACCACACTAAGAATTTAAATGTTTCAAGGGCACAACAAGGCTACTCCACTCACACACAGGCTTGCGCACACACAGATGCTGTTGCCTCAGGGGCACAACAAGGCAATACCCTCTTTGTGTCACACATACACATACTTTTCTTTCTTAGCTAAAACATATTGACACCATTCTGATCCTGCCCTGATTACACACATTGCAAGCTAATACAGCCATCCCAAACATCAATAAGGTTAGCAAAATGGCAAAGTGATCTCCAACCCATTGGAAAAGCCTTCCAGGTGACTACATCATGAAGCTGGTTGTTAAAATGTCAGTTGTGTGCAAAACTGTTATCAAGGCAAATGGTGGCTACTTTCAAGAATATTTTTTTGGTAACAATCTAATTTTCGTCATAGTTTAAATGTCACTTCACTATCACTTCACTATTAATGTGGTAAATAGTAAAAATTAAGGAATACCTTTGAATAAGTAAGTGTCCAAACTTTTGACTGATATTGTACAAAATAAAGTTTCAATTTAAATATAAATTACATTTAGCATGTTACATTTTATTAGTTTTAGGTCTGTATTGTGAACAATAGTCTATTTGGAGCGTGTTTACAAAGAAGAGTGTGCAAATATTGCCACGTCAAGATCTGCCATGCTAATAGACTCCTACCCAGAGTGCTGTAATAAAATCAAGTATTGGTTTAAGGGTGTGCACACTTATGCAACCAGGTTATTGTAAGGTTTTTATTTTTCATTTTTCCCCCTCAAAGATTTCAGTTAGTTCTTCAATTGAAATGTTTACATTATAGGTCACATTAAAAGTAGAAAAAGATCTGACATGATTTATCTTTGTCTCATTGTTTTACACCACAAAATCTGGCATTCTAACAGGGGTGTGCAGACTTTTTATATCCACTGTACATGTGACTATACTGATCTAAAACTTAATTCAGTTCTCCATAGTGTCAAGACATTGAGTGGCCCTTTTGGGAGACTGAATAATGTATACTGATAAAAATGTTCTCCATTCTTTGCATGAAAAGGTGATTAATTTTGATTTTGGAGTTGGTGCAGGAGCCTAGTTCTTCTCAGAGCACTGAGACATTTATTGGTTTAACAAATAAGAGCAGCGTGATTGGGCTGATAGCATCTGCTTCTCTTCTGCATAGAAGGTCTGCATGGGAACCTTAACACAACGGCTTCTGGAAACCCAGAGAAATATTTTCCTATGCTTGTTCACATAAACCTGACATGGTCAAGTAATATTACCACCATTGGCCATCACATTAACCATAACCAAGCCCATTGCTATGTCTACTCCCAATATATTTTGTTAAGACAGACTTCCACTAATAGCAATAACGGTTGACCATAATAACATAACTACTGTGTATGTGGGTCAGGTTCCTGTATTCTCTCTATTATAATGGTCTGCTCCATCCTCCTTTGTTGAGAATGGTTGGTGCAGTGTGCTGTTCCTCCTTTATCATAGTTATTACCAAGCTGGTAGAAATGAAAAGCAATGCAAATATGCCCAGCCATTAGGAGCCAATAGATAAAGCATGAATACCTTCAAAACTGTATCGCTTCATCTGTTCAAGTTTAGCCTTGACCAAGCTAGGCAAATTATACCTCAGACGGAAGAGTTACGTCACAAGGCTTCACATGTGCATAGCTGGGGCTCTAGATAGGCATATCTTTCCTGGAGCAGGGTTAATTGAGAAAGCAGTTTGTGAAATTCCCCTAAAAAAGCCACATAATATACTGCTGAGATCTGTTTGACAGAATAAACTTGTGCAGTATATCTTGTTTTTGGCACCATACAGTTTTAAGGAGCATTATGTCATCTTCATTCAGCTTACGCATTGTGTGCTGTTCGGTGATTTGCAGTTTACCCCAAGGAGAGCAAAATTAAGAGTGAACAAAATGATACTGGTAAATGAGAAAATGCTTTGAAATTGATGAGAAATAAACTACATATTATATTAATCACTATCAACGATTAACTGGCAGAAGATCTGGACACTAAAATGTAAGATTTTGAAGCATATTATGTTCCATTATCATCTTCCTAAATGTGTCTCCTAGATTTTGCTAAAATTAAAACTAATACATGCCACACATATCAATGGTATGTATTACTTTTCTTCAAGTATACTGTATATGATGCCAGAAACCAGAAGAGTAAATACGGTAGATAACACTTTATTTGAAGGGGTGTACATAAGAGTGACAGGACAATGTCATGATATTGTCATAAACGTGACATGACACATGAAGGAATCATTACGAACATTTATGAATGTTGTCATTAGGTCTCATTCAGTCAATTGTCATTTTTTATGCAAGGTTCACATTGTTTGTGATGTCTTTTTTATGACAACTGGACAATTAACTGAGTCAACATAACCTGTCAATGTCTTTGTTGACAACTTGACATTAACAAAGACAAAATATCCTGTCAATATCTTTGTTATGAGAACTTGACAGTAACCATGACAACAGTAGATTAGATTCAACTAATTACAGTACAATGAAATTGAAGTAGGGTAGCATGTGCAACTGAAATGCAGGAACAACATCAATGAGGTTAGCAAGGAAGACACGTACCTGTAACAAATGACAACTTCAGACTTTGCAAGCAGTGTCAGAGTCCAGTGGTACACAGGGTGGGTATGGTTAGTGATGAGTCACCGAGTTCAGCAGGGTTACAGCAGATAGAAAGTGTTCCTGAGCCTGCTGGCGTGGGAACGAAGAGACCTGTACCGCATGCCTGAAAGGAGGGCAAACAGTTCGTGGCATGGATGTGAAGGGTCCCTGATGATGCCGCACATCCTGTGCAGACACCGCTTGCGCTGGAGGTCTACGATGGCCGTGAGCTGGGAACCAGTGATGTGCTGGGCGGATTCCACCCATTGCAGGGCCTTCTGGCCGGCTACGGAGCAACTGACAAACCATGCTGTGGCGCAGTTAGTCATAAACATAACCTGTCATAAACATGTCAAAGCAGGCCTGATAATCAAACTTGAAGCTATTTAGCTTTAAAATAATTTTGATACTGTATTTATAGGAATGTGATAGCTTTAATATTAAATCTGTATTTACTTGTTGTCAGATGTCTTAAATATTACATTCATGAAAATGAAAATAAATCATGTAAGTGTTTTAATATAGGGTTGTCTTTTATATCAAGCCTATTTCGGCAGACAATTATTATTTTTGGTAGAATTTCACCATAGTTTACCAACACCTATGTTAGCAAAGGTGTTTACGAGACAGTAGATCGCTTTGGGTTGCATTCCACAAAGGCAGAAAGTCTGCCTGGTGTACTATATATATATACCAGTGACAATTTCTGGTAGATACCAAACTCGAGTGTTCAAGTCACTCTTTGACTGTTGCTTGCTACAATTTTACACATCTGATGCTGTTTACAGGTTAGCTTGACAGCCAGTTAGCTACAGTACAAACCTTGCTTGTGTAGTGTTCTATTCTTATGTTCTATTTTGTCACAGAATCAAACATGTCTGTGTATACATTTAAATTGCTAAATCTTGAATGGCAAGTGCTTGAACAGCTTTTACTGCTTAGGAGTAGAAAAAGAAGACTAAGAAATTGGATGTTAAATCTTGCAACTGACATCCAACATTTCTGGAAGTCCATTGCAAGATTTAACGCCTTGCAAGAACTCAATGCTTCAGAAGGCAGCAAAACTACCACAAAGCTAGGACTAACAGTTTATGAAATCATCACAGAAGTGTTATCTCGCATGTCCAAAAGAAAAATCTTGTTACTTATCCCTCAGTGAAAAAGTGGGACATAATTGGCAGTAGATGAGCAGTTTTTGGTAGACGAGAAATTCCCTCTGAGCAAAACTGTGACCATATCCAGATCAGACATGGAAAATGTCTAATGTGATTGCACATGATGTGAAAAACATTTTTTTTTTGCTAGATACCGCACATTATGCCACACAAATTTTGACACTACTTCCTAAGTAGTGTCAATATATACAGCTATTACAGGTCAATTCCCAAATCAACAGTGTTGGCACTAGTAGATCTGAATGGATTGCACAGGTGTTGTCAGGTCATGGCCAGGGTGCATCTAGGCATCTTTATGCGCCCAGGGGCTACAGCCAGGGCCTGACCCTGGGAATACCTTCTGTTCTCCCCAATTGGAGGCAGCTACACCTTGTTGTTTCTGATTGGGTACCCTATTTAAGTTCCTCTGATTTTGCTTTAGTTTGTGATTCATTGTTTGTTTCTGTTTCACTTTGCAGCTCCATGTGTTGTCTGTGGTTCAATTTGGAAGGGGAACATTAAACGGATGTTTCACTTAAAGTCTTCGACTGGGTCCTGACTGTGACAGGTGTCTGCAATATGGTAACAGTGCCATCTTGCCCTCTGATACAAGGTTGCAGTTTCACTATATTACTTTATAATATACCAATTAAATTGTGCATAAGGTGTATGGATTGAATTAGGACTGGGCCACGGTACTTGTGATAGCCTTCATGTCACTGTACAATAACGTAATCATTTATTCAAATGTTCTTCAGAACTGGTTGACAGCAAGCGAATATAGAACTATCAAAATACCAAGGCCAGAAGAATATCTGAGAACTGCTTTGGGAACCTCGCTTTGAGATAAAGGATACTTGTACAAGCCCTTAAAGTTGTGCCAGAGCAAGACGTGAGCATTGTGACGGCCTGTGTAGCCCTTGACAACTACCTTTGTACCACAGAAATGAAAGGGATGGACTGAAGTACATCCGTCCAGATTTGTCGACCACTCCACACCTTATGGACACCCGTGCTCAGGAGTGTGGAGATGGGTTGTACAGGGGAACACTAGCTGGCAAATGTTCTCATCCTCGAGGTGATAACTGTTTGTCATGTTGTGAGCTGCACACTACAATAAAGCCTGCGCAGTGAGTTATTTTTAATAAGTGGATTTTAGCCCCCTGATCTGACAAGTGGAGAAGTTTCGGTAACTCAGTACAATAGTTGACATCAAGCTGAACTGGCAAAACATTACTGCAATAGATCGCTCACAGAGGGCTGTACAAGTTTGCTGTGTGACTAAATCAGAATAGTAATGCGCTCATTGGCTCACCTCAATATATAAAGAATGCGGACATGATCTTGAGGTTTAGTTAACTTAGTTGTTGTTCCATTAGACATTAGAATAGGGAAGATAGTATAAGAAAGTATAATTGAGTCAAGCTGACTCAATTTCCACAACATATTTTGTATGATTCATTTAAATTAATGTGTAAAGTCCATAAAGGCATCCCTGAATGCCCAGCATGTCTATCCTTGAATCAGATCGAGGCAAAAAGGTACCCTTCTTCATACTGGATAGGTGAATTTAATGAAGTGGCTGGTGAATATATGTGCTGCACAAGAAATGTGAAATGTATAATGGTGATTTCAAAAAGATCCCCAGGTATTTTTTTTGTACTGGCCACTGATGCAGGATGGGGGATCTGGGGGAGGACATTAAGGCTTTTACAGGTCAGAGTTCCACAGCCAGGCATTGGTGAGACAGGAGTGGACATTGGAAAGCAAGTGGTAACAAACAACCAATAGTGGCCTCGGGCCACTAGGTAGTTTTATTCAAAATGTATTGGTGTAATGAGGAAGGGTGTGGCAACAGTGAAAAACACCAAGGTGTGCATAGATGTTAGGCAGCATAATGATGATCAGGTAAAAGGTCCATAAAATAGATCTAACTGACACTGAAAAGTAAAAAAAATTGTAAGATGCTTTCAGACGGATGCAACACTCTTGAAATTGTTCAACTATAATTGT
>JACXGJ010001340.1:45256-59798 GCA_016801105.1 Esox niger | reverse complement strand
AACTCAACTCCCAAACCTACCGCCAGTCTCTGGAAGATACTTTCAAACAGTGGTACAGGAAGAAGTGCTCAACATTCAAGGTCATAATCTTCATGCAGAACAATGCTCCATCACTCCATTAAATGCACTGGCATTTAAATCAACTTGTTAGCCCCACTAGAACCCCCAGCAGAGATCTGCAAAGACGTGCCGTTTCTGCCTTTTCAGATGGTTAAGAGGATTTTTTTTTCTCAGTTTTTCCATAGCTTATTTATGGACAGACGATGCATTTGCTTAAACTATGAGTCTGGACCTATACATTATTGTCTGAATTAACATATTTTCATAGCCTATTCACTAGGCAAAAATCTCTTGTATTTTTCCAAAAACTCCTCTGTGTTAGGCCTTGCATTTTCTTAATTTTTTCTCTAGATACCATGATAAAATTGTTAGTGTGTATTATTTTGGCCACAATAAGCATGTAGTGAAAATCTGTTATCGTGACAGCCCTATTTTTAATACATTTGAAAAAGATTTAGTTTTTACTTCATCACCATTGGGTATTGTGTTTAGATTGATGAGGAAAAATCTATTTTAGAATAAGACTGTAACAGAAAAATTCGGAAAAAGTTAAGGGGTCTAAATACTTTTGAATGAACTCTATGATCAAATCACACAATGAACAAAAACATAAATTGGTTCCATGTTTTGAGGTGCTTTTTTCCAGAAAAAGCTTATTTTACTAATGTTTTGCACAATGTGTACATCCCTGTTAGTGAGCAATGTCCTTTTTCATGATAATATATCAAACTGACAGTTGTGGCATATGAAGAAGCTGATGTTTACACAGGTTCATCTCTAGCTGGTGACAATACAAGGCCATTCTGAAATGTGCAGTTCTGTCAAACAACAATGTCACAGATGTCTGAAGTTTTGGGGGAGCAAGAATTGGCATGCTGACAACTGGAATTTCCATCAGAGCTGTTGTTAATTTCTTTACCATATCCTGCCTCCATTGTTGTTTTATCGAATTTCACAGTACATCCAAACAGCCTCACAACCAACCGCAGGCCAGCCCAGTACCTTCCCATTTGGCTTCTTCAACTATAAAATCAGAATGATAATGCATTTCTCCACATTACCAGAATGTGTACACAGTTCATCCATGGCCAGCATAATCACCAGACATATTGCTTCGGAAAAGAGGCCACTGCACCGTTTTCTTTCCTTTCCAAAAAAGTCCAAAAGGAAGGTTTTGAGTGAGGAACAGGGTTCAAATTAAGAGACCACTGCAAATTAAACACTTCTGCTCCTCATTCAAAACTTTCCTTTTCAACTATTTTTAAAAGGAAAGAAAAAGGTGCAGTAGTTTCTTATTTTGGAGCTGTATTACCCACTAAATTCTGGCTGCATTTGACCAAGAGATGTACATTTGTTTTTCCAGAGCAGGGAGAGATCTAAAACATGCAGAGCAGGGGGGCGTCCAGTAGCAGGGTTGAGAAACACTGGATTAGGTTCTAATCTAATCTAACTGACATTTACATATACAACTTTGTTGAGTATATACATAGAAGTTAAAATAAAGGTGTTATACGATGACAGTGTGTATACAATAAGAGTGTCAAGACTTTACATTCCCACTGTATACAAATCTACAGTGTGCCGAAAGTTGATTCTGTTAACCGATACCTATTCCACCTGCACAGCTATTACCACAGCTCCAAACCTTGTGCTGCCAAAGCAACAGGGTATATTGAAGCATATGATTTTTTTTTTAGCTATGTAAAGGATTAAGGGGATTTAATTAACCTTTTAAAGAAACACACCTCAACATTTCCATGGTTCACACAGACTCAGTTGAATGGAGGACTTTATGTTGCTAAATTATAGAATGTTAAAGGCATATTTTTCTAGTAACCTACAATTTTTTCAACAAATGGTGTTGGTATTACTCCCATTACTGAAGCAAAATTGACAGCCTTCAGTCTACAAATGTCAATTTGAATCCACACTATCTTCGTCCACTTACTAGGTGAATTTCACACCTGGTCCATTCGGGTGACATTTACTTTAGATTCCAGTAGGTGGACTGTAAAAATTCAAAGAAGTAATATGCATATCTGGAAGAACACTGTTAATCACATCTTTATTTTATTACTTGTCGGCTTCTAAATGTTGCCAGTGTATTATTACGTAAAAGGCATACTTTGAATTAATGCACAAAGGGTTTGGTAGGGAGTGCTTGGACAAAGCTTGAAGCCTTGGTATATTGGCCATAGACTATCACAATCCTCTGAGGTGCCACATTGCTATACCAAAATGTTGAATAACAGTAAATAAACATACCAATTTTATACGGTTTACTATACCACAGCTTTCAGCAAATAAACATTTGAAACACCCAGTTAATCCATTTGTTAAAATGTAAAACTGTTAAATATCAATACAAAATGTAATCTATTTCTTTGTAATCAAAGATATCCTATTAAGATAAACAATAATTAGTGACATTGTTTTCCAAAGGGCTAGTTTTTACTTGAGTAGTTTTTTAAGCAGTTTACTTTAAGTTAAACTAACTTACAGCACCTAACCCAACACTGCCAAACTCAATTTAATAATTCATATTAATCCAATCCCCCAACAAATTATCCTATTAACAGATGTCAGAAAAGTGGAAATTGTTAACATGCCACTTAAAGTATCAAACTGTATATGCCATGCATCACAATCAAATGGCCAATGTTAGCTGTCTCAGAACATTTGTTTTATCCCCTTGAATTTTTATTTCAATATTTGCTGTTATTCCACTTTAAACAGATAATTAAAGACAGTTGGCATCCAACATGCCTCAAATAACCCTAGCATGAGATTAACATTAAACACATGATGACAGACATTTTATTCATATACACAATTTCAATGTGTGAACACAAAGATTTCTGAGCTAACTGAACTAAATTTATTTGTAAACCGAGTTGTTTCTCTGCTCTCCTTAGATCTAAACTGATCTGTCCTCTCCCAAAGTATCAGATAAAGTACTGTAGGTCCAGCTTCAGCACTGCAAAATGGTAGATCCAACAATGTCAAAGGATTGCAGTTTACTGTCACTTAAAAATAAATGCTGTCCACACAAAGGAATGCTGTCAACCATGGTAGAAAAATCAGAGTGTTGAGGCGAGCACAGTCAGCTCTGATAATACTTGATTTTAAGCATATCTATTTTGGCAAGGAGGGAAGAAGACCAGTTTAATCTGTCAGAAAAATGGCTCTGGGTTTGTGGCTGTGGAGGATGACACACACAGAGGCAGCAATGGGATGGTGGTACTCAATGCCCAATATGCCAACCAATCAGTCTGGTTATGTTGCTATATGTCAGCGCTAATGTCCTGCTCTAACATTGTTTTGGTTTCTGGCATTACAAGACTGGGCTGGGGCAAGTATTGGATTCTCCATTCTACACTGCCAAATGTTGGTTCCAAGTCACATGGTTAGTGGTAGTTGCCATAACATCAGGCAAGTTTCTGAAGATTCCAGCCCCACACGATCTGTTGTCCCTTCCATTAGTCTGTGGAAGCCCATGCCCCCGGATATAACAGCTAATGAGGACACTCTATCCCCGCGCCCCCCATCCCGTTCAAAAGGGCGTCCCTGAACCCACATATCAGGGTCGTCACTTAACTCGTAGATGGAGCCGTCCTCCAGGCTGTGTTCCAAAGAGTCCAGAGAGGAATCAGAGGCTTCATCACCCAGCACTGATAATGGTTGCCCTGGCAATCCCGATGTGGAGTGCAATCTGTACTGCAGCAGCAAACCCTGCCCCTTGCTCTGGCACTCCCCCTGGGAAGAGCTTGCCTGCTGCATGGACACCTGGGAATCTGAGTCACTACGGTCCTCCTCTCCACATGTGGAGTTGCGTCCCTCCCCCACAGAGTTTCTCTTTAGGAGCTCTGGGGACAGGGTGCTGGAGATGGCCACCAAGAAGTCCACTGGACCACTGTGGGCATTCAGAGAGGTCATCCCCTTTCCTGCAAAACAGAAACACAGATAGATAACCAACATGTTGAAATGCATTAGCCAAGAAGCAACCAGTTCCAATATTAACACTGGATCACTTTTCACTGAGAAATACACCGATCAGCCATAACATTATGACCACTGACAGGTGGATTACACTGATAATCTAATTTCCATGGTCCCTGTCAAGGGGTGGGATGTATTAGGCAGCAAGTGAACATTCTGTCCTCAAAGATGAAAAATGGGCAAGAGTAAGGATCTGAGCAACTTTGACAAGGGCCAAATTGTGATGACTGGGTCAGATCATCTCCAAAACTGTAGCCCTTGTTGGGTGTTCCCAGACGGCAGTGGTCAGTACCTATCAAAAGTGGTCAAAAAATGTTCAAGCAGTGAACCGGTGACATTGTCATGGGTGGCCAAGGCCCATTGATGCATGTGGGGACCAAAGGCTTGCCTATGTGTTCTGATCCAACAGACTGGCTACTGTAAGCTCACATTGCTTAACTAGTTCATGCTGGTACTGATAGAAAGGTGTCAGAACACACATTTTGTTGCCTATGGTGTTGCATAGCTGCAGACCAGTCAGGGTGTCCATGTTGACTCCTATCCACTGCAGAAAGCGCCTACAATGGGCACCAGAGCATCAGAACTGAACCACAAAGCAGTGGAATGAGGAGGCCTGGTTTTGATGAATCACGTTTTCTTTTACATCACATGGATGGCCGGGTGCGTGTGCGTCACTTACCTGGAGAACACATGGCACCAGGATGGGAAGAAGGCAAGCCGGTGGAGGCAGTTTAATGCTTTGGGCAATGTCTGCGGCGAAACCTTGGGTCCTGCGATTCAACTGGATTTTACTTTGACATTACCTGAGCATTGTTGCAGACCATGTGCACCCTTTAATGGCAGTGGTATTCCCTGATGGCATTGGCCTCTTTCAGCAGGATAATGCACCCTGCCGCAAAGCAAAACATTTTCAGGAATGGTTTGAAGGAACATAACAAGTTCAAGGTGTTGACTTGGCCTCCAAATTCCCCAGATCTCAATCCAATCAAGCATCTGGGATGTGCTGTACAAACCAGTCTGATCCATGGAGGCCCCACCTCGCAATTTACAGGACTTGAAGGATCTGCTGCTAATGTCTTGGTGCCAGATACCACAGCATACTTTTTGAGGTCTAGAGGAGTCCATGCCACGATGGGTCAGGGCTATTTTGGTAACAAAAGGGGACCTACACAATATTAGACAGGTGTTCATAATGTTGCGGCTAATCGGTGTGTCACAGTCCTCTTGAATCATCATATCGTCTATTTCCCTCTTTACCAGTTATTTTGGGGATGCCTTCCAGTTTGGGAACGGGCAAGGTGATGATGACTCCCTGGGCAGTGCCCACCCACAGGAGCCCCTGGCAGATGAGCAGTGTGGTGACCCGCATGCTCTTCTGACCTACAACACAGGAATAGGGAAGCCCTTCTTTGATATCTAATTCCTGATTAAGGCCCGGTTTCTTTGCAGCAGCTACAAGTAAACTCAGTACATTTCATGTCTTAATACTGTATGTATCTTTTGAAGCACATTATAATTATAGTATACTCCTCAGAACCCCTGGTCTAGGCCACAAGCAGGATTTGAATTCTGATCTCGTAATGCAAAATGATACAAAACAAGAATGCAAATGTTCTTTACCATATTTACATACCTGTTGTATGTAAGACCTTGAACATTACATCCTAGCATACTGTTTGTTGTTAGTTCTTTTGTTGCATTAACCTGACCAATGAGCAAGTTGTGTATTCCTTTCATTAAAAAAAACAATAACAAAAAACACAAAAAAACGGACAGTATGGGACTAAAAAAATTGTCCATTGCTGTCCCATACAAAATGTGGCCCATACAAAAATGTGAGATCCCAGCAGGATCTAATAATCACCCAAAATAACCCGAAAATACCCATTACTATTAGGAAACTAATAGTTATGGGTAAACTCTTTGGATATTCTGGAGTTCTTTTTGGGGTACTTGTGGGTTATTTGGTGATATGTTTGGTTAGTATGTTGCCCTTAAGAGTATTTTTTGAGAGGTTCATGGTATTTTTGGTTTCATATTGTTAGAGTATAGTAGTTTGGAGTTTTTTTCTTTCTTTGTGTTATTTTTTCTTTATAAATTGCCCTGCAAAAAATTGCCCTCACTTTACTGAAAATGATGATGTTTTTAATATTTTAAAACAGAGACATTCATAATTGATTATTGTAATGTGAAATTAAATTTATGTTGGGAAATTTTTGTATGATATAAAATAAGAAATATTGTATTTAAACCCAATATGTTGCTTGCATACAATAAGTATACAGTCCCCTTCAAAAGTATTGGAACGGTAAGGCAAATTCCTTTGTTTTTGTTGTTCACTGAAGACATTTGGATTTTAAGATCAAAAGATGAGTATGAGACAAGAGTTCAGAATGTCAGCTTTCATTTTCTGGTATTCACATCTAGATGTGTTAAACAACTTAGGACAGATCACCGTTCGTATTAGACCACAGCATTTCTAGGTGAGTAAAAGTAATGGAACAAATAAAAGTATTATAATATTTGGTGGCATAACCCTTGCAATAACTGCCTCAGGCCTGCGATCCATCGACATCATCAAACTGTTGCATTCTTCATTTGTAATGCTATTCCAGGCTTTTACCGCAGCTTCTTTCATTCTTTAGGGGTGTTTCTCCCTTCAGATTCCTCTTAAGGAGGTGAAAAGCATGCTCTATTGGGTTAAGGTAAGGTGATTGACTTGGCCAGCCTAAAACCTTCGACTTTTTCCCCTGATGAAGTCCTTTGTTTTGTTGGTAGTGTGCTTTGGGTCATTGTCCTGCTGCTTGATAAACTTCCTCCTAATTAGTGTCAATGCATTTCTCCATAAATTGGCAGACAAAATGTTTCTGTTTACTTCTGAATTCATTCTGCTGCTACCATCATCAGTTACATCATCAATAAATATTAATGAGCCTGTTCCAGAAGCAGCCATGCAAGCCCAAGCCATGACATTACATCCACCATGCTTCACAGTTGAGCTTGTATGCTTTGGATCATAAGCAGTTCCTTTCTTTCTCCACACTTTGGCCTTTCCATCACTTTGGTTGAGATTAATCTTGGTCTCATCAGTCCTTAAGATTGTGTTCTAGAACTTTTGCGGATAATCTCTTTACTTCTTTGCAAATTTCATTCTGGCCTTCCGATTCTTACTGCTGATGAGTAGTTTGCATCTTTTGGTGTGGCCTCTATATTTCTGCTCTCTGAGTCCTCTTCGAACAGTGGATTGCGATACCTTCACCCCTGCACTGTGGAGATTGTTGGTGTTGTCACTTACTTTATAGGTGAAACTTGTCCTCATGAGCACACTATTACCTAACCATTAGCCTCCAGCTGTGAACCATTAAAGCTGTTGTAACATTTTGTGGATAAAATCCCCACTGTTGAAGGATCATTGGTAGGCTATGAATCCTAAGGATAATATAGACCAAAGAGCTTAGTTTAGTGATGGGTCACATCAGTACCAGCTGTCCAAGCCTAAAACATCTAGTTAGTTTCTTGAGATGAGTCCCTTAATTTTTCTGAAGAAAATTATTACTTTCAGTATTACCAAGCACTCAAACAAACTAATGCCACATTTACAATACAGCTTTTGAACTTCCTCAAACTATTTCTTCCTCAAACTCCCACGACCAGGTCCTTCTCCACCTACACTCATGACACTGCAACTGTAAGCCAGCATATTCATTATTTCGTTTAAGTAGTGTGTCAAAACGATCTACCTTTAATAGAAGTTTTTGGGAGAGTTCTGAGGTAATTTCCAATTGTTATAGATTCTGCAGGCAATATCTCGGTCTCAGTGCTCTGTCTTAAGTCAATCGCATCGTACCATCTTCAATCATTCCAACTCTTTCCGCTGTGAGTCTTTTGGCATTTTCGCAGCACGTAACGTGTCAACCCGCAAACCCTACCCAAGTCCTAAAGTCTGGAGCTTTCACCAAGTGATAGCCGGGCCACTTGGCCATGCCCTAGTGGCCGACTGGCGCTGGCCTGTGTCAATGGAAACAGAAAAAAGTCTGGACATTAGGGTACAACACCAGTGGAAACGATGCATACGCTTACTGAAACAAAGCTTGCTGTAAGTTGTTGCTAACTCAAAATGATATTTATTTCAATATTCTTTCCTAAGTGTATCAGTTAAGGAAAAGATTAGAGGGCAAAAAGGATTTGCACAGTGAACTACTTAATGTTATAAATATTAACCAACCGCTAAGATAAAACAGTTTTGTAAGGTCAAGATAAACGTATCTGAGGGGATTTACAACATTAACAGTGTCTACATTGAACTTCTGATCAATTTGATGTTATGGCTGCTGGCTTTTGTACTGACTGCTGATAAAAGGCCGGAAGGGTCTCCTCCCCTTTCGTCTGGACGACGCGGAATCCATGATTCCCAAAAATAATCTCACATTTTGATTAGTCAGACCACAGGACAGTCCACTTCACCTCAGTCCATCTAAAATGCTCTTGGGCACAGAGAAGGTGCCGGGCATTTCTGGATATTATGTATATATGGTTGCTTTTTGGCATGATAGAGTTTTCACCGGCATTTGTGGATGCAGCGACAAACTGTGTTCACAGACAGTGGTTTTTGGAAGTGTTCCTGAGCACATGCAGTTATTTCCACTACAGAATTGTGTCTGTTTTAATGCAGTGCCTTCTGAGGGCGTGAAGATCACGGTTATCCAATATTTGTTTTTGGCCTTGTCCCTTGCGTACAAAGACTTCTCTGGATTCTCTGATTCTTTTAATGGTATTATATACTGTAGATGATGAGATCTCCAAACTCTTTGCAATTTGACGTTGAGAAACATTCTAATTACATTGCCTTATTGGCATGCTCTGTCTTTCACAGAGTGGGGAACCCCTCCCAAAACAATTTTTATTAACAATCATGTTACTGACATGTTGCCAATTAACCTAATTTAATTGTGAAATGTTCCACCATGTATATTTTTTATTTTACACAACTTTGGCAGTCTTTTGGTGCCCCTTTACTAGCTTTCTGGAAAAGTGTTGCTGGCATCAAATTCAAAGTAGACATACATTTTTCAATAAACAATCAAATATTTCAATTTCAACATTTGATATGTTTTCTTTATACTATCTTCTATTGCATATAGGGTTTAAATTACATGCTCATCTTTGCATTCTGTTTATATTTAAATTTTTCACATTATCACAACTTTTTTGGAAAGGGGGTTGTAAGTGTCCCAAAAATGTTGAATGATATTTTATACAGGTAAAAAGAGCAGCAGTAAAATGTGCCCTTAATTATAATAACTAAATTGTATATCTAATTGAATGTACACTCATTTCATACAGAGGTGCTGCGTGCTCGTAGAAGAGGAATGTAAGCAGCAGCTTGTTATCCATCTTAAACCCCAAGATACCCTTCTTCCTAGATCTTGCAACCCCCCTTACAGCAAATGTCCCAAGTAATCCGGAGAGTGTTTTAGGAGAAAACTTAATTATGACCTGTGTGCACAGCCTGTCCTATTCATTCAAGAATATAGATGGACAAAACACTTTTAACAGTGTTCTTTGTTTTCTTTGCCCATCGGCCTTTAAAGTGAAAGGGACAGAGAAAATTTGTCGCTTTAGTAAAATGTTTACTGTGCACACCACTCAGTAATGGAAAAAGACTAATAAAGAGCTACACTATCGGGATCTGTTGAAAATATTTGCCGGAACAAACTGTGTAAAATCTGAGATGTGCCAGATTTTGTTCAGGCAGCATCCGGCTCAAATTTTGCCCTTCCCAGCAATAAACACACCTCAATATGTTTCTAGCTAACTGTGGTGAATTACTTCCGGTCAGCAAATAAAGTAAAACATTCCGATAAAATGTTTGTTCCTGCATATCCCTGCGTTCAAGTATATGCTGTACATAAATCCTCCAGAGTGGTACATCAGGCATGCTCTGATTGTACATGACTTGTAAGTAAACCTCGAGAGTAATACATCATTTGTATTTTCAGGAGCGTTATTCAGAGGAAAAAAGTAATTGATCCCCTGCTGCTTTTGTACATTTGCCCACTGATGATAAAACAATCAGTCTATAATTTCAATGGTAGGTTTATCTGAACAGTGAGAGATAGAATAACAAAATAATCCAGAAAAACGCACGTCAAAAATGTTATACATTGATTAGCATTTTAATGAGGTCAATAAGTATTCGACTCCTCTGTAAAACACGACGTAGTACTTGGTGACAAAACACTTGTTGTCAATCACAGAGGTCAGACGTTTCTTGTAGTTGGCCACCAGGTTTGCACACATCTCAGGAGGGATTTTGTTCCACTCTTTGCAGTTCTTCTCCAAGTCATTAAGGTTTCGAGGCAGATGTTTTGCAACTCAAACCTTCAGCTCCCTCCTCATATTTTCTATGGGATTAAGGTCTGGAGACTGGCCAGGCCTCACCAGGACCTTAATGTGCTTCTTCTTGAGACACTACTTTGTTGTCTTGGCCCTGTGTTTAGGGTCATTGTCGTGCTGGAATACCCATCCACGACCCATTTTTAATGCCCAGGCTGAAGTTATAAATAGTATGTAAATATTTATAACAAAACTAAAGCTTGATCTGTGTATGCAGCAAAACATCAGAATCTGTAGCTTCTGAGCAGCAGATAAGCCAGTCCGCCGCTGAAAATGATGAGCCTGAAATTTGCAAATGACTACCGGGACAGGTAGAGAAGAAAACAGAGTAAACAATATAAATTAAAGTTATTTTATGTAAGAATGAGCAGTATATGACAGTACATGATAAACCAGTATGCATTGTTTGTTCAGAAGTGAGTGTAGAAAGGGGTAAATCACCACAATGATTCCCATGCAGAAGAATGATAATGACCATGACAATGACAGCCCCGATGAGATCTCATTCCAACAAATCCGGCCTACTGCCTAATCTGAGTCTGACACCCTGGTATATGCCCTTCTGCCCTTTTTGTTATGCAATACAGGTGAGTCAGATGCTGAGAGTGGAGATATAGAAACAGCCCAGCAAGACATCCCAGAGGCACAGGCAGATGCTAGTGTAGATGAGGAAGCCTATCATTTAGATTTTGTTCATCCTCAAGCACAGGAGTTATACACATTTTCCAATTATCATCCTCAGCAGCCCACAAAACACCACCTACTAGCTAAAGTTTTTCACAGCAAGCATGGCACCAAATGCAAGTGGTTGACATACAGTGAAAAAACACAATCACTGTATAGTTCTGTGTGTTTTGCATTTGCACCTGCTGCAAGTGATAGTCCTTCCATAAAGGGAGGCATGGAAACATGTTCATCAGCAGATAGAAGAGCATGGGAAAAATAAGATCCATAGAGATAGTGCTGATGCTTACTTTCTGTTGGCTAAAAAGGCAGATATAAAAAGCCTTCTGGCAAGCAAACAAATGTCTTCACATCAAGAGCAGGTTAAGAAGAAGTGTCAGGTGATGGAACACATAATAGATGTGATGAAAGTCATAGACAAATGTGGACTTAGTTACAGAGGAGATAAAGCAGAGGCTGCTTATACACTAGAAGATACTGAAGTCAGTCATGGCAACTATACTGAGTGGGTAATACTTTTGAGTCGTTATGATCTGTGCCTTCAACAGCACATTATCAGTTGTATTGAACAAAGCAAGAAGCATGACACTGTTGCAAAAGGTAGAGGATGTGACTTCGCTATCAAAGGACATTTTTGGGATGCTTTCAGCCAGGTCATAAAGGGCACAATTTCAGATGAGTTTAGAGAGGTGGGACAGTTTTCTGATCAGATTGATAAAACTCAAGATGTCACATCAAAGGACCAGTGTGCTATCATTGTCAGATGTCACAGACGTAGTTAATGAGCGATTGGTTGCTGTGGTGAACTGTGAAAAATCCACAGGTCAATATCTGACAGAGTCACTGAAGAACACATTAGACAAACTTGGTATTGACACTGGCAAGTGTGTGGGCAACTCCACTGATGGTGCAGCAAATATGCAGAGACCATATAAAGGGTTCTCTGCATTCCTGTCTGAACAGTCTCCAACACAATTTCATGTCTGGTGTTATGCACACGTTTTAAATCTTGTACTGGTAGACACAACAGGCAGCATTATAGAGCGTGCATCTATCTTCTCACTGCTTAATGATGTAGTCAGGGAGTCTAATAAACATACACAGACTTCCTCAGGGAGTCTAATAAACATACACAGACTTGGGAAAAGAGAAGTGAGGACAAACATCACTGAAGACAGCCCCAATAGGGAAAACCAGGTGGTGGGCTAAGGATCAGGCTCTCACTAAGGTCTTTGTGTGTTTTGGTAATCCCCAGGATGCATTGTTTGTTGGCCTGCTGCTGACCCTAGCCTCTGTTGAGGAAGACAGAAGTATGAAGTCAACAGTGAGGGTCAAAGCAAAGGGATTAATTGAAAATCTTCTGAAATATGAGATTATCCTCACTGCTCAAAACCAACATACATCCCCCTCTCCAAGTACCTACAGACACATGGAATGGATATTTTATCTGCTCAGCATCTGGTTGAGGGGACAAAGGATAACCTAAAAAATATGTCAGGGACTTTGAGTGAAAGTGACAGCTGATATGTTTGTGAGCTGGGCCAATTAAAAGATGGAAGAGATGGACAACTATGAATTAGGTTTGTAGACTGAACTTCCAGAGAAGCGTGTATGAAAAAATAAAAGAATGCCAGGAGAGCTTTTAGATAATTAACCAGTAGCCTGTGAATGTCCATAATGTTAGTCTGGACACTGTGGCGGGTAGCAGAGAGGTGGCAAATGCAAAACATGCCTCAGATTTTGCTTTTCTTGACCCTAAAAATTGGCTCCTAAAATCAGCACTCCAGAAAATCCGCAAATGTCTGCTTAGGTTTGATGACAAAGCTACTGTTAGCACATTACAAACTGAGATGCCTAGCCTGGCAAACCAGTAGGAGAGACTAAAAGAAGTCCTCTCTTGAAGTTTATACTGTCAGGACATGTAGTGAGGCGACGCAGGAAGACCAGGGGTGCAGTGGCGGCCTGCCATATATGGAAGAACCAGAGATGGAGCTTGAAAGCAGGACCTGTTCCTCCTACACAAACTGTGCCATTTGTGTCCATTTAATACTCTTAATTTAACCTCCTCACAGACGCTTATCATGTCGTTGGGTTAGAATTTACATTTCTGTTGACTTTGTCCATCACACAGGTTGCATGTGAAAAGAGATTCTCAACTTAAATATTTATGAAGAATAGGCTACGAATCTCATTGAGTCAGGACAACTTGGAGGCTATCATGTTAATGTGCACAGAAAAGGAAATCCTCATGTCTATAAGCAACGACAGTTATTGATAAAGTGGCTGAAACCAGTGCACTGCTTAGACAGCTACTGATGCTGTAGATGCTGTTGGTGCTATTCTCAATGTACCTGTAAACTGTACTGTGAATTTAACTGTAAACATTAGTTCAATATGCGTCTTTGTGGAAGAGTGGGATACATTTCAAATGCTTAATTTTGTACTTTCTGCTTTTGTTAATTTATCAACCTATCCTTGTGGAATAGAGGAATATTTTAGCTAACTTCTCAGCTTAAATGAATTATTATTTAACAATTTACATAATTTTTAGAACCATGGTATTAATAAAAACTACAAAAGCTGTACTGTTGCTTCATTTATCCAATTTCCACCACTTGTGGATCTTATAGCCCTTTCCAGCATTTTGTAGGTTGAAACAGCTCTTCGGTCTTGGCCGTGGTAGAGAGTTTGGATTCTGATTGATTGATTGGATTTGGGGATTATGAAGAGGCCTGCAGTACTGGAAAGGAATGTGTGTGTCCAGAGTCCAGAATGATGCCAAGGTTACGTGCGTGCGTGTGTGGGTGGATGAAAAAAACTACGGTGTCATCAATGCTGGGATTGAAAATGCCAGTTTTGGTGAGGGTGGATTTGGTTCCAATGAGTAGAAGTTCTGTTTTGTCACTGTTTAGTTTGAGGAAGTTGTCCATCATTCATGCTTTTATTGCAGTCAGACAGGATTCAATATGGGTCAGAGGTGGGATGGTGAGAGATTTGGGTGCTAGATATATTTGTGTATCACCAGCATAGCAGTGGAAATGTAGGTTGAAGTGGCGTAGGATTTGACCAAGGGGAAGGATGTAGATGATGTAGGGGACCAAGTACTGTGCCCTGAGGGACACCTTGAGTGACTGTAGCTGAGTCGGAGTTTAGGCCTTTGAGTGAGATGAAACGGGTTTGTTTAGTGAGATAAGAATTGAGCCAGTGTTAGAAATCAGCCATGTCGTATAGTGGTAGTAATAATAACTCGCGTACTCGGTTGTCAAGGGAGAGAGTAATACAATTGTTTATTGCAGCATATTGATAGTCTATTAGCACATGATGTTACAGGCTCAAACTCTTCCCTACTCTCTCAACTGGAATGTGGGGTTCAAGCTGTTAAATACCGTGAGGGGTGTGTTTA
>JACXGJ010001340.1:0-45156 GCA_016801105.1 Esox niger | reverse complement strand
TCATATTGTAGTTGTTAATGCTCAGATCCTACACCAGGTTAGTGCAGTTCCCTCAACACCCAGCCCCTCAAGCCTGGTGAGCAGAATTGGGTGGTTAACGATGTCAAAGGCAGCATCCGGTCGAGGAGAATCAGGATGTTGAGGGAACCGGCATTAGCAGAGAAGAGAAGGTCATTGACAACTTTAAGGAGTGCTGTTTCTGTCCTATGGATTGGCCGGAAACCAGACAGAAGAGCCTCATATAGGTTATTTTTAGGAGGTAGGCTTGGAGCTGTGAGTTTTTGCCAGGAAGGTGAGGTTGGAGATGGGGCGGAAATTGTTAAGGATAGTGTTGTCTAGTCCAGGTTTCTTTAGGATGGGGGTGACAGCAGCAGCTTTGTAGCAGGAGGGTACAATACCGTTGGTGAGGGAGAGGATGACTATACATGTGATGTGTGGACAGAGAGCAAGTATGGAGGCTTTAAGCAGGACTGTGGGAAGAGGATCGAGAGAGCAGGTGGTATTTTTGGATGGCATTATGAGTTTAGTGATGTAAGGGGAATCAACCGGACTGAATGAGGAAAAGTGAGAGTCCTGGGAAGCAGGTGGACAAATATGGAGATTTTTTGTTATTTTAAAAAACGGCAAAAAATAGTTGGCAAGTTTTTGGAGAAGCTAGAGAGTGAGTCATTGCAGGGCTGAAGTAGTTTGCGGACAGTAGAAAAGAGGATCCGGAAGGTGATACAGGGGCTGTTGATTTTGTTTGAGATGTAGGAGGACCTAGCAGCACTGAAGGCCTCTCTGTAAGCTGAAAGGTGATATTTGTAGGCTACACCCGACACCTGGGAGCCAAAATTATTTCTGATTGAGAGGGGATCAAATACTTATTTCCCTCATTAAAATGCAAATCAATTTATAATATTATCGTCATGCAATTTTCTGGATTTTGTTGTTGTTATTCTGTCTCTCACTGTTCAAATAAACCAACCATTAAAAATATTATAAAAGTGGTAAAAGTACAAAATCAGCAGGGGATCATATACTTTTTTCTCCTCACTGTATATATTTGATATATACATGTATGTGTAGAAAACAGGTGCACTGTGTTTGTTTACTACACCTTAGGGACAGCGCAGACCTTGCCAGGCCCAAAGCCTACTAAAAACATGGTGCCACTGAGGGAATAACACTGGTGTATAAAGCAATGTACTTTGTCTTGTGCTTAAGCGTCTTGTTATCTGTGTCTTGTTTTGTCTGTACACAGTTTTTTTTTTTTTCTGTTAGTTTTTTAATCATTGAACCTAATCTGTATCTACTAACATGTATATGCAGGGTCCAGCTGTGTTCCTAGTTAAAATAAAGGTTTAACAATAATATATGGATGAATGAATATTGGTTCACTTTTGCTCATGTTTTTTCCACAACAGGGCCAACCTTCCACACTGTCATGCTCATATGTGCTGCATATTTCATGAAAAGGTTCAGGAGTAGGAGTAGTGATAAAATTATTGCTGTGGCCATGATGCCTCGAAAACATTGTATTCACTACAGTCCCCATTGCTTTTGTGCCCCTGCTACCATCAAAATCTCACAGTCAGCAGTTTGTCTGGCTGGGCCATTCCAAAACATTAATCTTCTTCTGGTGAAGCCATACTTTTGTGGATTTGGATGTGTGCTTTGGGCCATTGTCCTGCTGAAAAGTGAACTTCGTCTTCAGCTTTCTAACGGACGCCTGAAGATTTTGTGCCAAAATTGCCTGGTATTTGGAACTGTTCATAATTCCCACCACACTGACTAAAGCCCAAGTTCCAGCTGAAGAAAAACAGCCCCAATGCATGATACTGCCACCACCATGCTTCACTGTGGGTATGGTGTTTTTTGGGTGATGTGCAGTGTTGTTTATGCGCCAAACATGCCTTTTGGAGTTATGGCCAAAAATGGTTAAACCTTGATTTCATCAGACCATAACACATTTTCCCACATGCTTTTGAAAGACTTGATGTGTGTTTTTGCAAACTACAGCCAGGCTTGGAGGTTTTTCTTTGTAAGAAAAGGCTTCCGCCTTGCCATCCTACCTATAGTCCATTCAAATGAAGAATACGGGATATTGTTGTTACATGTAGCACACAGCCAGAAATTCCTGCAGCTCCTTTAATGTTGCTGTAGGCCTCTTGGAAGCCTCCCTGAGCAGTTTCCTTTTTGTCTTTTCACCAATTTTGGAGTGACACTCAGTTTTTGATAATGTCTCTGTTGTGCCATATTTTCTCAACTTGATGATGACAGTCTTCACTGTGTTCCATGGTATATCAAAAGCTCTTTTGTACCCTTCTTCTGACTGATATCTTTCAACAATGAGATTCCTCAGATGCTTTGGAAGCTCTCTGCGGACCATGGCTTTTGCTCTGAATGTCAGTTTAAATGATGGCCGGTGTGTAATGACTTCTATTTAACATGAGTTTGAATGTGATTGGTTAAGTCTGAACACAGCCACATCCCCAGTTATCCCCACTTAATCCACCAGGTTATTGTAAGGTTTGTATTTTTTATTTTTTCCACAAACATTTCAATTTATTTTTCAATTGCATTATTCACTTTATTGGTCACATTAAAAGTGGAACATTTCTGACATGATTTATCCGTCTCATTCTTTTACATCACAAAAACCTGCCATTTTAACCGGGATGTGTAGACATTTTACATTTGTTTATTTAGGTTGTAATCATCAGCGCAGATGATTGTGATGTTAAAGGATAATTTGCGGTTAACTTTTGGGTAACTGAGGTAATGTTATCCTCTGGCTAGCAAGCCTTAATGTAACCTAACTGTCAAGTAACTTAACTGTCAATACCATAGCATGTTTGTTGTCGTCCTGTGAATGCTCCCAACTAATATTTCTTAACTGAAGCGGTTTCCAGAATCAAAAACATGATAATTTTACATTTTTTGTGGAAAAATATCAGTTATAATAAGTAATTTTTCAAAATATTATATTAAAAAGTTGATAAGGCATATTTCTTTATGTCATGCATGTTTTTTTCTTATCAACATTTTTTTCTTAAACAACAAGTTGTTTATTTGTCAGCTCCAAATCCTCTTATTTCACTCAATGAAATGTGCCCTAAACATTTTTGTGATACCAAAGGCCATAAAACGACAAAATTCCAAGCCAGCCTACCAACATTAACTTTGATCAGAGGATTAAACATTTGAGTTTAAATTGCTTTATCTTCTTCTTGATTTCTCATCCAACCAACTAATGACAAAGGGCAATAACAGTGGGATGGTTGACAATAACTCCCTTTGTCCGGAAGCTAAACCTTGACGGCCTTTTTTACTTTCAGTTCTGACTGACTCTGACCTTCAGTCCTCTTGACGTACAGAATATTAAACTCTGTTTGGGTTGACTTGCATGGGGACTTTTGAATAAGTTCCGACAGCATTAGAAGAAAGAGAGCACAGGCTGCAATGAATCAGCTCAAAATAACCCTCGGAAACAGTTTAGGTTTATCAGGCTCTTATGTTTCCCTGGGCTATGGGTCCCTGAGCAGCGATAAAATCAAAATGACAATGCATGGAATAGGTTTTAATAACAGGAACCAAGATTCACCGGGATTTACGATCTAAACTCACTCCCTTTCTCCAGTTATTATTATTTAAAAAAAATATTATATGAACATTGTAAAATAAAATGAAACAGTTGAATACAGACAATGGTTATATGTCTTCCCTACTGTCATCTCTGCTCCTCTATCTGCATAATCATTAATCAGCACTGTGTGTTCAATGTCAAGGACCATATTTACTTATATCATGTCGCCATAAATTCACAAACATAGTTTATACTGAAACTACAGGCAATTTTCTCTGGAAATATTTAACCCTTGTGTGGAAGGATTACGCTAAGAGAAGTTATTTTCTTGTCTCCCATCCACTGTTTATCCTGACTTCCACATACAAACACTGGAGTTGGTTGATAAATATTTCATTGATCATGAAGGAAGCCAGATAAAGGAGAATGTATACAGCAATCAAAAGTTGATGCAGTTAGAAAGAAAATGTGCTGTGTAAGAAGATATTGAAGATAGGTAAGTAAAAAGAGAGGTGCTGCAAAACAAAAAGGGACAAAGATGCTGAAAAGGGGAAAATTGGAGAAAAGGAAGGGGCAAAACTGGTACAACACTATTGTTGCAGGGACATTGAAGGAAAAACAAAGGTGTTTCCATGGCAACCCTTGCAAAGAAAACCTTTGTATGGCAGAATCTTAACTGCTGCTTCATAAGACTTTATTTTACTAATTCATGGCTTTGACCATAAGGATCCATTAGGGTTTCTTCGGGTCTGCAGATGGCAACTTTTTCAGGTCTCTGCCCGTAGCAAAAGACTGAAAGAACAGGTAGCTTGAGCAATACATGACAAGACCAGAATACACATCTAGCAGCGTGGCCTATAAAAAAGTAAAAGTTGGGATGCTGGGTGAAATGCAAATAATAACAGAATCATGTGAAAACCATTCATCCCAATATTTAATTGAAAATAGTACAAAGACAACATATAAAATGTTGAAACTGAGATAATTTATTGTTTTTGGAAAAATACATGCCCACTTTGCATGATGCCAGTACGTTTCAAAAAAAGTTGGGACAGGGGCATTTTTACAACTATTGTATCACCTCTTCTTTAAACAACTCTCTAAGTGTTTTGGAACTGAGGAGACCAATTTCTGTAGTTTTGAAAGTGAAATGCATTCCCATTCTTGCTATATATATTTTAGCGGCTCAACAGCTCAGGGTTTCCTTTGTAATATATTTTGTTTCATAATGCTGTTGTAATACATGCAGAATGTGGTTTGGGATTGTCATGTTGAAATGAGCAACGCCTTCCTGGGAAAAGACGTCATCTGGATGGCAGCACATGTTGCTCCAAAACCTGTATATATTGTTCAGCATAATGGCGCCTTCACAGATGTGCAAGTCACTCATGCCATGGGCACTAATTCACCCGCATACCATAACGGACACCCCTATAACTTTGAGTTGTCCATAATTCACAAAAAAAATCACATTTTGATTTGTCAGACCACAGGACAGTTTTCCACTTACACTCAGTCCATCTCACCCATGTCGAATGAGCTCAGGCCTATAGAAGGCAGTAGCTTTTCTGGATTTTGTTTATGGTTTCTTTTTTTGCATGGCAGACAACAGCAACAAACAATGTTCACAGACAATGGTTTTCCAAAGTGTTCCTGAGCCCAATACAGTGATTTCCACTAAGAATCATGTCTGCTTTTAATTTACTGATGGCCCGAATATCACAGCCATCCAATCAGGGTCTTTGGTTTAGTGACTTGCATACAGAGATTTCTCCAGATTCTCTGAATCTTTTAATGATATAATGTACCATAAATTATGAGTGAGTTAAGTATAGCTAGCTAAAAATATAAAATTATTCATAAAGAAGTAAGATGTTTTCCATGTTCAAATTGGGAATTCCATGTCCAAATCACAGGAATAATCAAACAAGAGTTTAACCAATGTTAAACAAGACAGGCAGTTTTCTAGCCTAGCTGTAACATAATTATTTCAATCTAAAATGCACTGAAATGGTGGTCACTGCTCACCTTATTTTAATCAGCTAGTTAAGTTACTAATTTTACGGAGTTAAATATGACATTTTTGCTCAAAGGAAAATTTATAGCTAGTCGCAAACAGGAATGTACCACCAAAAATGAAAGCAATACATTAAATGAAGAGAATTAAAGCCGAGTGTGATTAAGATTAATGTGTGAACATTGAATGTGGAAATTCTGTACAGTACCTGGGTTGTGCAAAGACACATGGGTGGAAATGTTGATATCCTGAAGATGTTCGAGTGTCTCAGTGTGGAACAGACTAATAGAAGAGCCCTCACTAAAGGCCATCCAGACTCCTCCTCCAGCCTGGACCATATGGGCCACGCTTACCATGGGATCTGGGTGCACCTCAAACCTCTGGAAAAAGAGAATGAGGGTGGCAGTGAATAACATCACCATGGAAACCAGAGTAAAGGCTTAAAATAGGCATAGAGCAGGCAAACAAATGCATGTAGATAAAATCAATGAAGAAAAAGTACAGCCACCACTAGACCAGACTTACAATGATAAGTTTTAAATTATTCAGTGAGGGAAAAACTATTTGATCCTTTGCTGATTTTGTACAATTGCCCACTAACAAAGAAATGATCAGTCTATAATTTAAATGGTAGGTTTATTTGAACATGGAGAGACAGAATAACAAAAAATCTAATAAAAAATGTTATACATTGATTTGCATTTTAATGAGTGAAACAAGTATTTGATCCCCTCTCAATCAGAAAGATTTCTGGCTCCCAGGTGTCTTTTATACAGTTAATGAGCTGAGATTAGGAGCACATTCTTAAAGGAAAATCTGTCAACAGAAGCAATCAATCAATCAGATTCGAAACTCTCCACCATGGCCAAGACCAAAGAGCTGCCCAAGGATTTCAAGATTGTAGACCTATTAAAGGCTGGAATGGGCTTCAAGATCATCAGGTGACAACAGGTGGTGCGATTATTCGCCAATGGAAGAAACACAAAAGAACTGTCAAACTCCCTCGGTCTGGGGCTCCATGCAAGATCTCAACTCGTAGAGATGCAATGATCATGAGAACGGTGAGGAATCAGCCCAGAACTACAAGGGAGGATCTTGTAAATGATCTCAAAGCAGTTGGGACCATAGTCATTAAGAAAACAATGAATAACACACTATTCCATGAAGGAATGAAACCTGCAGGAAGGTCCCCCTGCTCAAGAAAGCACATGTACAGACCTGACTAAAGTTTGCCAATGAGCATCTGAATGGCAACTGGGTGAAAGTGTTGTGGTCAGATGAGACCAAAATCGTGCTCTTTGGCATCAACTCAACTCGCTGTGTTTGGAGGAGGATCAATGCTGCCTATGACCCCAAGAACACCATCCCCACCATCAAACAATAAACCGGTAAGCCTGGAACATTTGACAGCATCCTCCTCCACCTCCTTTCTTATTTTCAACCTGGCTTTTTCAGCCCCTCCTGGCCCCTTCCTCCTATCCATCTTCCCTGAAGCGTATTGTTACGGTAGGGCCAACCCAGCTATCGGTAGCCTATCTGAGAAAACTCTTTGGAAAAGACGGGCTATGGACCCAACCAACTCTATTTGGGAGGGGAGAACTCACTCCCTGCAGAGGCTGCGGTTTCAAAATGCGGAATGTGTATAACCTACTTGAAGAGAAGATAGACTAACGTGACAAATGTCAACAACAAAAAAATCCTTGAGTGGCCCAAAAGTCAAGCGGCCCACCGGGAATTCTCCAGATTCTCCCAATTACCCACCCCGGGCCTATGACCCCAAGAACACCATCCCCACCGTCAAACACGGAGGTGGAAACATTATGCTTTGGTTGTGTACTTCTGCAAAGGGGACAGGACAAATTCACTGCATCTAATGGACAATGGACGGGGCCATGTACCGTCAAATCCTGGGTGAGAACCTTCTTTCCTCAACCAGTGCACTGAAAATGGGTCGTGGATGGGTCTCCAAGAATGGCATTGACCTAAAACACACGACCAAGGCAACAAACGAGTGGCTCAAGAAGAAGCAAATTGTGGTTCTGGAGTGACCCAGCCAGTGTCCAGACCTGAACGAATAGAAAATCTTTGGTGGGAGCTGAAAGTCCGTATTGCCCAGCGACAGCCATGAAACCAGAAGGATCTGGAGAAGGTCTGTATGGAGGAGTGGGCCAAAATCCCTGCAGGCAGTGTGTACAAACCTGGTCAAGAATTACCGGACACGTATGATCTCTGTAATTGCAAACAAAGGTTTCTGTACCAAGTATTAAGTTCTGCTTTTTTGATGTATCAAATACTGACGTAGATTAGATTCCGTCTCTTACAGTTGAAGTGTACCTATGATAAAAATGACAGATCTCTACATACTTTGTAAGTAGGAAAACCTGCAAAATCAGCAGTGTATCAAATACTTGTTCTCCCCACTGTAAATTTGATTTGTGTTTTAATAATTGATTTCCTTTCATTCTGAAGGCTGCCACATAACCTTCAATAACTTTAATGGTTCAGAATTGGAAGCCAATAGCACATTTTGTCCTTGTTGCGTTATTTCTTTCATCTGTGTAAACTGTGAGTTTCCACAGCATTGTGTGGAATACTTATACAAGCAACATATTTCAATTATTTTCAACCTTAAACCAACACCACCTTTTAACAATTAATTTTGTTTCAGTGTTCAACTTCTTTTTATTCAATATACCATTTGTCATTCTGGAATACAATATGAGATGATGTGTCAGGAGTATATACAATGCCCTCCAGAATTATTGTCCATAAGAAATATGAATAAAGAAAGCTGTGAAAAATTGTAATAAACTTGATATTACATTTTAAAAAATCAGGACTCTCACTGAACAAAAGTAAAATTACAATATGCTAGGAGCATAGAAACTGCATTTGCATGCCACACAACACAGTCTGGAATGTCAGAGCATATATTGAAAGGGGGAAAAAGTAACAATTTGTTTAAATTTACAAAGCCATCATGTTATATTGATCATGCTCATCAATTTGTGTGTAGTCATGGCGGTCCTTATTTGATAGAGCCATTGGGAGTGTTTCTGTGATGTTCTTATTAGCCGATATACTGATAAATCTACGTGGTGTCAAAATCGAATAGATTATAATTCTGGAGGTGTAATGGCTTCTATTCTGGACCAGGAGGCAAAATGCTTTGTGTTTGTTTGTTTAGATTTTTGGCAGATAGGTAGCTAACTGACTGTATGCAAAGCAGTAGCTTTCAATCAAATCTGAAGATGGATGAATATTTCTCTGATTTGGTCTAAGATGGCAATATTAAAACATGTTTAGTGGGCTAATTAACATATTAGAGAGACAGCAGGAAAGGTTCAGCTGCTTATTCCTGTTGACATCCTGGTGAAACACATTGAAATACTGCTTGATCAATGAATTTACAAATTGCATTTGGATTTACTAATTGCAGTTTCATGAGGACAAGGATGGAAAACATTTTTTTTAATCTCTGCCTTGCTTATTACAAACAAACAGACATCCCTAAATGCAACATAACCATAAACCATTTGTTTAGGCTACAGCTTGTTCACTAATTTAACCCCCTGGGCCCAGGGTGTATTTTATTGGAAAGCTCAGAAATTCCACCAGGTCCCTAGATCCTGGGACATCTATTAGACAAAACCTTTTGCATCTAAAAGGTTTTGTTTGAAGATTTGACTATACCCCAACCACTTCACTAATGACAGCAACTTATTATGTAAAAATTTAGGGGCACTGAAACAATTAAATCATTAAATAAATCGGCCATTGCACTATATTTTACTGGGCAATGTGGACCCAGTATTAGATATCGGCCATATAGCTTTGAGACTCAAACTATCAGTGGGTGCCAATTTAGACTCAACTGGGATTTAGTTTGAACCCAGAAAAATCTTTACAGCATTTCAACAAAAAAAGTTAGCCAGACATCTCTGCAATCTCAGAAAATACTAAATGTTTCTCTCCTGAGATTGTAAAAACTGCACTTATAATTGACAGATGGTATGCTTTCAACTACGTCAGTTTACAATATCAACCTGCATCTTTTGAAGACCACAGGAAAAAAGGAGACGATTCAGGCACAAACTCTAAATGAGTAGCAGAGGAAGAGCAACATGCTTTATCATGGCTATGCATGCTACCCCTGAGGTCTGTGCCAATACAGGGAAGGCTCTGGCATCATCTCATTGCTTCTATCATTTTCAGTTCACGAGTTGAGGACTGACAGATTAGTCAAAGAATGATAGGGAAATAAAGGGTGAGAGAGATGGGGCATGAGGTGAGGTGAGAGGCTCCCCCCTGTGCACTGGCGGGATTACCACCTGTTTATGTGCCCTTGCCAGAGGGACCTCCTTTGTTCGAACGTGGAGAGAGAAGAGAACCCTTTGATGTGTTCTCATTTAATTGACTACAGTAGTGTCTGCTCTGCTACGCCTGGGAAGCAGAAAATGCATCTCTCCCATTTTCATATGCAATCATTTGTATTTTTAAACTAAACTTTTCAAAGAATTGAACAAGTAAAAACTAAGTAAACATTTTACATTAACTTAAAAAGCATTAGAGGCATTTCCAATTGTTTAAAAGTATGTGAGGTAATCAGTGATTTTCTTACATTGTTAATTAACATGGAAGATTTATCCATAACAACTAATATGAAAGTGTTTCGCAGGATTTCATGATTGACTGCTTTTGATTTGATCTGTCCCATACAGGATTATTCTTTTTGTAATACTAACAAATAATGTATTTGTATAATTATACAAATTTGTATTTGTATAATTTTAGTACAGTTTCAGTTTTCAGGCTTGATTTAAATGTTTTTGTTCCAGTCTTAAAAAAACATCTCCAAAAAGTTTTTATATTACTTACATTTACTGTAAACTAAGTGTTGGTGACTGGGTTTTTAGGAGTCATTCATATGTTATTGATCTATTCCAGGGGAAGACAACCATGATCTTGATTTCAGTATTCCAAATCCTAGACTATTCCAAATTTTACCCTCCCACTTTACTTAAAGTTCTTCTCCAACTTCATCATCAAAGATTTTGATAAGAACAAAATATCTAATTTCATCTGTGCTTTGTTCACATTTGCAACATTCTGACCCTGCAGAAAGGAATTAACAAATTGATTGACGCTAGCTGCTCCACCTGGTGTTTCCCCTCATGGCTCACATAGCTTACTAGGCTAAACTATTTTAACACTGGAGGAGCCCAAGCAGTCAAATATAGTCTCTTTCTATCTTTCTGGTAAAATGGTTCAGGTGTTGTATTTGAATTTTATGGAGCGGTGACCCCTTGTTTAAATACATAGTAAAAATGAAGCTTATTAGGTGTCTACTACGGTATGTGCATCAGCTCTGGGCATTGGGATTGTATAGCAATTGCTAGCTGTGTTTTTGCATGCACATGAAAAAATTACTTGTAACAGCAATGGAGGTATGGCAATGTGGGCCATATTGTGTATAGCTAACTACAGTGGGGAGAAAAAGTATTTGATACACTGCTGATTTTGCAGGTTTTCCTACTTACAAAGCATGTATAGGTTTGTATTTTTTACCATAGGTACACTTCAGATGTGAAAGACAGAATCTAAAACAAAAATAAATAATTAATTTGCATTTTATTGCATGACATAAGAATTTGATCACCTGCCAACCAGTAGGAATTCCGGCTCTCACAGACCTGTTCGTTTATCTTTTAGAAGCCCTCCTGTTCTCCACTCATTACCTGTATTAACTGCAACTGTTTGAACTTGTTACCTGTATAAAAGACACCTGTCCACACACTCAATCAAACAGACTCCAACCTCTCCACAATGGCCAAGACCAGAGAGCTGTGTAAGGACAAGTGTCCTTGTCACTTGCGTACAGAGATTTCTCCAGATTCTCTGAATGTTTTAATGATATCACGGACCATAGATAAGATCCCCAGACTCGTTATTAGAAACGTTATTCTTAAATTGTTGCACTATTTGCTCTTGCAGATTTTCACCCAGTGGTGAACCCCTCCCCATTCTCACTTCTGACAGACCCATTCTCTCTGGGATGTTCTATTTTTAATACCCAATAATGTTACTGACTTGTTGCCAACTGACCTAATTTGTTGTGTGATATTCCTCTAAGTACAATTTTAACATTACACAACATTTCCAGTCTTTTCTTGCCTCTCTCGCAATGTGTTGTTGGCATTCAATTAAAATTAGGCATATATTTTTCAATAACATTTCTCAGTTACAACATATGATGTGTCGTCTTTGTACCATTTTTCTATTGAATATAGGATTAAAATTATTTGCCCACCATTGCATTGTTTTTATTTCCATTTTACACAGTATCTCAACTATTTTGGAAACAGTGTTGTACAAAATACACATACTCAATGTGTATGGTTATTTCTGGTTATGGATTGTCCAGTGAGAAATGCCTGTCTCTTATCTTTACAAACAAGTTGTGTCATTTAGAATCCATAGTTGGCTAGTTATTGTTGTTCCAGCTATCGATATGTAGTGTTTTTGTCAGCTTTGGTGAGGCCATGACATAATTTTTCTGTTGATTTGTTTTTTTCTATATTCTCTACAGTTGTAGCTTTACAGTCGATACCAATGTTTAAGTTTGTCAATATGTCTTGCTACTTACCGATATTACTATATATTCTCCCTGCATGTTAATAGAGAAAAAGATAACAGAATGTCGTATTTCTTTGAGCAATCTATGATTTGCGAAAAGCAACAACAATACATGTCTGTTGTTATAAAAACAATTCACCACAATTGTCACCACTTGGCACTGCCCTTGCTTCTAAACAGTAGCTGCCACTAATTCAGTGGGTTCGTGACTTTTGCACTCTAACAATGTTGTACTATTTGTTATTCCTATTTCTGGCTAAGAAAACTAAACATTGATTTTGATAACTTGTGAGATGCTGTTATGTAGGCTACTTCAGTAATGTTGATTCATTTGTGACTGTTCGTTCAGGGCTGGCGTAAATAGCTTAGCTAGAATGATACAAAATTTTGCACACTGATTTGAAACAGAACATTCGTAAAATATCTGCTTTTCAGTTGGCAGAAAATGTTTTGAATAATGATGGCACACCATTCGCTATAGTTTGAATGTATATATTTGCAAATACTGTTTATGTCAAAATTCAGTCAGAAAACAAATTTTGTAAAGCTTTTCTGGCATGACTTCTGATCCATTTAATGTTATAACTGAAAGTATAAGAGGGAGGTATACATTTGTATTGAAACTTTATTTTTACAGTATGCCAATGCAAATTTAGGCTGTACGATAAATCTAAAAAAATATATGGTGTTGTAATATTGATATGTGCAATATTAAAATCTCTCGCAATATTTAAAGCTTGTGTTTGCTGAAACAAAAACTTCTCCTCCAATGAATTGTGCTGGACCACATTCATTCACTGTCGACATGTACATAAATTAGCTAAACAGACAAGTAGGCTCTCTCTTCTCTGCATGGTATATACACATGCTGTTAAATCACAAGCAAATTAGTGCCCAAGAATGGCACATCATGTGCCGTATGAGACATCTGTGTGGCCCTAATACCACAGCAGAAATATTTTTTCTTCAAGTCTAATACAATGGATATAAAAAGTCTAAACACTCCTGTTAAAATGCCAGGTTTTTGTGATGTAAAAGAACAAGACAAAGATTAATCATGTCAGAACTTGTTTTACTTTTAATGTGACCTATAATGCGAACAATTCAATTGATGAACAAACTGAAATCTTCGAGGGGGACATATTTTAAATAAAAACCTTACAATAGCCTGGTTGCATTCGTGTGCACACCATCTTATAACTGGTGATGTGGCTGTGATCAGAATTAGCCAATCACATTCAAACTCATAATAAATAGAAGTCATTACACACCTTCCATCATTTAAAGTGACTCTGATAATCACAAATAAAGTTCAGCTGTTGTAGTACAATTTTCCTGACATTTTCTTAGTTGCATCTCAGAGCAAAAGCCATGGTCCACCGGCAGCTTCCAAAGCATCAGAGTTATATCATTGTTCACAGTCATCATCAAGTGGAGGAAATATGGCACAACAGAGACATTACCAAGAACTAAACGTCCCTCAAAAATGCATGAAAACAGGTCAGGAAGGCTTCCAAGAAGCCTACAGCAACATTAAAGGAGCTGCAGGCATTTCTTTACTGGCTGTGTGCTACATGTGACAACAATCTCCCGTATTCTTCATATGAATGGACTATGGGGTATGGTGGCAAGATGAAAGCCTTTTCTTACACAGAAAAACATCCAAGCACGGCTGAAGTCTCCCAAAAGCATGTGGAAAAATTTGTTATGGTCTGATGACACCAAGGTTGAACCTTTTTTCCAAAAAGTATGTTTGGTGCGAAAACAACACCTCACATCACCCAAAAAAAAACATACCCACAGTGAAAAATTGTGGTGACAGCATTATGCTTGGGGGCTGTTTTCTTCAGCTGGAACCGGGGCCATAGTCAGGGTGGAGGGAATTATGAACAGTTCCAAATACCAGGCAAGTTTGGCACAAAACCTTCAGGGGTCCATTAGAAAGATGAAGAGAAATATCACCTTTCAGCATGACAACGACCCAAAGCATACCAAATCTACAGAAGTATGGCTTCACCAGAAGAAGATTAATGTTTTGGAATGGCCCAGCCAGAGCCCAGACCTGAATCCAATTGAACATCTGTGGGGTGATCTGAAGAGGGCTGTGCACAGGAGATGTCCTTGCAAACTGACAGATTTGTTGCGCTTTTGCAAAGAAGAGTGGGCAAATATTGCCACATCAAGATGTGCCATGCTAAAAGACTCCTACCCAAAAAGACTGAGTGCTGTAATAAAAACAAAAGGTGCTTCAACCAAGTATTAGTCTAAGGTTGTGCACACTTATGCAACCAGGTTATTGTCCGTTTTTATTTCCCCCCCTCAAAGATTTCAGTTTGTGTTTCAATGGAATTGTTCACGTTATAGGTCACAATAAAGATGGAAAAGATTCTGACATTGTTTATCTTAGCCAATTTTTTTTACAAACCTGGCATTTTTACAGGGGTGTGTAGACTATTTATATTCACTGTATGAGTATATGCAACTTATAGCAAAGAGAATGACATAGCTGGTTTTATGTCATTTCTTCCTATCAGTTTAGTACATCAACAGCAAATTCATCATAACTGTTTCAAATCAAATTATTGTCAATCAATCAAATTCATTTTCTAAAGTTTATTTTCTAAAATGCAATGTTTTGCCATTTATTTTTCCATAAGCAGTTGTCATTAAGTTCTTTAACAAAACACCTGGCCTTAAACCCCAGCCACAGTGTTGAATCTCTGTGGCTAGGAAAAACACCATAGGAAGAAACCTAGAGAGGAACCAGGCTCAGAGGGGTGAACAGTCCTCTTCTGACTGTCCTGGGTGAACATATTTAAACCTATTTAAACCTAGTCCAGATCGGAAATATGACCAGATGGACAAGGACAGGGACAAAGGGGGGGGGGGGTTGCACCGAGTCTTCATTTCTCATTTTTATTGGCGAATCATTCCAAAGTAGTGGAGCTCTATGAGAGAAGGCCCTGCCTCCGGCTGTTTGTTTAGACATTTTAGGTACAATTAAAAGGCCTGCATCTTGTGATCTGAGGTTACGTGTAGGTATGTATGGCTGAATTATTTCAGCAAGTTAAGTAGGAGCAAGTCCATGTATTGATCTATAGGTTAACAATAAAACCTTAGTGTAAAGAGGTAAGTACTGGGGTAATGTGTTCAAATATTTTTGTTCTAGTTAGGATACTAGCAGCTGTGTGTTCCTAGATTTATTGATTTATCAGGGTAACCGGAAAAAAGCGTTGCAGTAATCAAAGCAACAAAAGTAATTTTCTGCATAAAATGAAGTTACACTTTAGATATATTTCATATGTTCATCAAAAGAGAGGTCAGGGTCAAGGGTAACATCGAGATTTATTACAGTTTTTGGGGATACGACAATGCAGCCATTGAGGATCATAGTGAGATCTGCCAACAAGCTCTTTGTTTCTTGGGTCCTAAAACAAGCATTTCTGTTTTTCTTGAGTTTAAAAGCAAGATGTTCTCTGTCATCCACTTCCTAATATCATCCAAAGTAGCTCATTTTGGGGCTTCTCCATGCTTCATCGAAATATATAACTGTGTGTCATCAGCATAACATTGAAAATTGACATTGTGAATCAGGAGTACATCACCAAGAGGCAGCATAAATGGGGAGAACAATAATGGTCCCAGAACCGAGCCTTGAGGAACACCAAAACATAATTTTGATTGATCAGAGGATATACCCTCCACACATACGAACTGATATCTTTCTGATAAATAGGATTTAAACCAGGCTAGAACATGTCCACGTAGCCCAATATGGGTTTCCAGTCTCTCTAAGAGAAGGGAGTGATCAATAGTGTCAAAAGCTGCACTAAGATCAAGAAGCAACAGGACGGCCGCAGAACCTTTGTCTGAGGCTATTAGAAGGTAATTTGAGTGTTGTCTCAGTACTATGATGGGGTCTGAAACCGGACTGGAGCATTTTATAAATATTATTTTTCTTCGGGAAGGCATTCAGTTGTTTGGAAACACATTTTTCTAAGATTTTTGAGAGGAATGGGAGGTCCGATATTGGCCTATAGTTGTTTGATATGTTTGGTTCCAGATATATTTTTTTTATAAGAGGCATAAAGCCGCTATTTTTTGTGAGTTTGGCATACATCCAGACGAAAGGGAGCAATTGATTATGTTCAACTATGGCTGACCTAGCACCGGAAAAAGCTACTTAAGTAATATTCTTGGAATTAGGTCTAGCTGATAATGTGGGTTTAGAACTCATTACAAATTTAGTGAATGTGTCAAGCGATACAGGATCAATAAAGTTCCAGTGTCCCCATTGACACTTGGTCAGGGAGGTTTAGGAAATTCTCAGGACAACGGAGATTTTGGGGACTAGAATTATTTGAGGAGCACTCAGTTATTTGTTTTCTAGCAGGTGATCTGATATTCCAGGAAATTACTAGATCTACAATATCTATTTCTTGTGAACGGACTAAATCTAAGGTATGATTGTGGCAATGTGCTGGACCTGAGACATGTTGGATAAAACCCTTTGAGTCAACAATGGCTTCAAAGGCTTTTGGAAGAGGGTCATTTGACTTTTCCATATGAATATTGAAATCGCCAAAAATGTCAATACTATCTGCCATGACAACAAGGTTATCCAAGAATTCTGGAAACTCATTGAGGAAAACTGTATATGGCCTGGGGGGCCTGTAAATTGTAGGTATGTAAAACGATTAGTCAGCCTGGGTAACTTTCATGAGTGATAGTTTCAAAGCTTCAAAAGAATGGAAACCACCCTTTTAGGAATGCACAGGGGATATGATCACTAGTATAGCCAGGAGGAAAGGTCTCATTTAAGGCAATAAATTCATCAGGCTTTAGGTATGTTTCACTTAAGCCAATAAGATCTAGTTTATGATCAGAGATGAATTTACTGCAACTGCCTTTGGAGCAAGGGATCTAACATTTAAGAGTCCCATTTTGAGATGCGAGGTAATACAGTATTTTTTATTTGTGACCAAGGTGGAGGAAGGTTTTATCTTAATAAGGTTGCATCCTTGTTTAACTTTTCTCAGTCTGGAACGAGTCACAGTCGCAAAAGTCAAAACTGTACTAACTACTTTGGCTATGCTATTGACAGACTCCACTATGCTAGCAGGCTGGCTAATAGCCTGTGGCCTGTCCTGCACCCTATTTCATGGTGAGCCTATAGGAGTGAGACTCCAGTCAATGTTCCTAGATAAAAGAAGAGCATCACTCTAGCTAGGATGGAGTACGTTGCTCTTCAGCAGATCAGGCCTGACCCTATTTCTGGGTGAATCCCAAAAAGAGAACCAGTTACCTACAAACTCTACCTTCTGGGACCGACAGAACTCCGTTTTCAGCCAGCGATTGACTTGTGCAAATATGCTGTTGAGCTCGTCACTACCCCTAGCTGGGAGGGGGCTGGAGACAATTACTCTTTCTAGCTAGTTTACACGCTGATGCAATGTTCTGCTTCGTAACCTCTGACTGTTTCATCCTAACGTCGTTGGTGCCAACGTGAATAACAATACCTATGTACTCTCTATACTTGCCAGTTTTAGACTTCGCTAGCACCAACCCCAGATTTGCGGCTATGTCATTGGCTCTGCCCCCCGGTACAGTGTATGATCGCTGGCTGATTCTTTAGTCTAATACTGCGGGTTAATGGAGTCGGCTATGACTAAAGTTTTCCGGGCCACTGGTAGAAAATGCCTGCGGATCATTCCCCTCCGAAGACGGCTCGGGCCTTAACACCGACTCCAGTGGGGAAAACCTGTTGAAAATATAGCAGTGACACAGGTTTAACTGGTCGACGGCCTTTCTTCCCAGTGACCAAGAGAAATTCTTGCATGGCTGCGGGAGATGTGCCGGGGGGCTAACAACACTATTGTTTCTTCCTGGTGGCACAGATGCAGTTTTTTCCATTTCTACACTAACATAATCCTTGTCTGACTTTTGCGTCTGAAGCCGAGACTCTAACTCTGCTATCTTAACCTGAAGACGATAGTTCTCCTCTGTGTTGTAACTACAACAATTGCAATGGTAAGGCATAATAATGTTACTTAGATTCTGGTGTTCAGGGGAGAGTAGTTCTGTTAATAAAGTCCAAATAGTGTCCCGGTGTAGAAAGTTGGTTAATAAGTCAATAGATAAAAAGATTGCGTTTGGCAACTCTTAGAGTAAATTCTAAAAAGTTTGGCAGGTAGCCAGTTAGGTAACAGCAAGCAGCGTACAGCATGTCAACAATCCCACAATGCTTAAGTCAGCTCATTAGTTGTATGTAGGGACTTCAAAAACTGTACAGCAGAAGAAGCCACAGATTGTCTACTAGGCTACTGCAAAGTGAAGACACAATTACCTTATTGTTGGCATCCACCTGTAAACCATTAAAGTTGCTGTCAAATTTTCGGGATAAAAACCCTACTGTTGAAGGATCTATATGGTGCAAAATAACATCTAAGTGTGTGTCTATCCCAGTGAGGACAGTGGGAACAATAAGTGAAAGGTACATTATACCACCCAGTCACTGCCAAGAAACGGCTGTCCCTCAAAACTCAGTGCTCAAAGAATAAGGGATTTGTCAGGTAAGCCAAAGAGGCCAAAAATCTAGAACATTGATGGAGATAAGGTTTAGTGTATGGAAGTGGAGTAATAGTGCATTAATCAAAAATAAAACGTTCCTGATTATCAGGGTGGCAAGAATAAAGACATTCCCTGAAAGTACCATCTGAAAATGGGAGAAGGTTCAGTCAGATGAGACCAAGACAGAGTTTTGTGGCAAATGCTTCAAGTGCAATTTTAGGTGAAAACCTAACATGACCAGTGCCTATGAACAGCAGTGACCTCTGTTTATTAGGGTTAATTGCTTAGGGACAGACCAATTTTTTTAGCTTATTGGCTCAGGGATAAGAACCAACATGACTTCCGGCCGTGTAAAATTCTGGATACTTTTAGGAGAGCATGTAAACCCACCAGAGTACATATTTTGTATTAAGGTCTCTTCTAAAATCAGTGGTGTTGGAGAATAAGTAGTGGAACACTTACATGTCATCACAGTCAAATAAAGTGAAGGAAATGTTGGGCTCTCCAACTTCCCCTATAGTCTCCTTTATTTTAGTCATCAGTCGCCACATTCTGAAGAGTACTGTACATGTCTAAATTCCATTTGTGCACTAATTCAATGATAATACAGCAAATTCCTGAAAAACATAGCTACAGTTTGCCTTGGGTAGTAAGTCTTGTGGTTTATGACATTTATGTACCATCATAAAAGACCAAATATGTCACAATATTTCTACCTATGTGTCATGATGCTATGAGAAATCACCTTAATCAAAATTGGTATCAAAATGTAATAATGAATTTCAAAAGTGTACAATTGAAGTCCTTGTTCACATTTAAAATGAATAATTTAATTTAAAATACTTAATATTAATAAGTTTAAGCTATATGCTTCATTCTAAATTGGATTGATATTGTTTACATTATTCAAGTTAACTGCATTAATCATTAATAGAAAATCATAAAAGAAACATTTTCAGTGCTGCTGAGTTACATTTTTGTACTTATTGGTCAAAATCAAGTTTTCAATATGCATATAAGATAGAACAGAGTTGAGTTACTCAGCTAAAGTAGAAGCAGATGGGCTGGCAATAGACAGCATATCTCAACAATTGCTGTCAAAATCAGACATTCAGTCTGTCACTCATTGAAATAATGATGTTTTTGTATCATTTAAAAATGTAACAGATGTGTGTTATAGAATCACACCTCCCCTCCACCCACACTCTCAGTGAAGTCCGATATACTACGCATTCCTCCACCAAAGATGTTTTCAGGATCCTGATTAAAGAATTCAGCTTATTCTATACCAACAGCTGAACACAAATGCATTTGTCAAGGTAACACAACTTGGTTCAATCTATCTAATTGATGAATCCATGTACAATGGTGAGGTTGACCCGCCAGTGGCCTGGCGGAGTGTAAGTGACCTGCTAGTCAACACAAACAAAACTGGGGAATTTTTTGTTTTGCACTTCTCCCAATTTAGACAGCTAGTGAAACGGTTCATTTGGGTAAACCTTAAAATTCTTCATCCACAATCTCAGGAGGGGGAACAACATCGCAGCAAGCACCAAGAAGCAAAAACTGTAATCCCACTGTCAATCCTCACTCTGGTATAAACATCAATTGTATAGACTAATCTAACTCCATCACCATCTGGTTTGGGCCTGCGTCTTTGAAGCAACAAGGGTATTTTGCAATGCATTGTACAATCTGAGAAAACCACGTGAACAGTTTATTTCCCTGTACTGGGGAACTCAGCAATCTCACTCACCTGTCTCACAGAATTCAGTTGGTGAAACTAATTAAACTATGCTCACCACATCAACCTACCTCCAAACTGTATACCTAACAGCAACCTAAAACTCTGCTCACCTACCTGCTATGCAATAGATACATATACCAGCAATGTAAATATGTATACCAACCATTGAACATAAATGCATTTGAACTGGGTTTGTGCACTTAACAAATGAAGGTGATTCTGAATTACTTATAAAGACATACTTTAATTAAAAAAACAAACAAGCCAAGGATGTATTACGTTTTACAATAATGGAATATTTAACAAGAATCATAACTAGTAACTATTTTGAGAACCCAAAAATGTATGTTAACGTGCTTCAAGTCAGTCATTGGGGTATGGAAATGATAAACAGTGGAGTCGGATGTAAACTTTCTCACCCTGGAGTCGGATGTAAGGACATTTTCCTTAGAGTGGAAGTGGGATTCTATTGCAGTCTTATGACGCTAGACGAGGGCTACAGAGCCAGCCATCTTGTCACATTTTTTTTAAGAACCACTCACAGTTTAAATCATCATCCATTTGGCTTCAGGACTGTTTCGTGAAAATATTACATTAGCCAGGGCCATCCACAGGAGACAGGGATGTGTGAAACATGATTAAGGGAAGGGAGGGAATAAAACCTTTTGGCCTGGTTCATCTGGTCAGTCTCACCTTTCTCCCAAACATACATACTATACATTCTGTAATTGGTCAAATTAACTCAGATCAAGCGAGACGGGGAAACAGCATGCACAGCTCTGAACCATCTTTAAGTAATCCAATATCAAGAGAGACTGGACAATGACTGCTCAATCATCTTCAAGTGATGAGAGAATTTCAAGTCAGAAAGCACCACATATTTTGATTTCCACTATGATAAAGAGCAAAAGAAATTCAGGCTTTCACGCACCTAAGCCTTCAAGCCTAAAATCCACCGGAAGACCACTACAAAGGAAGAAACACAAAGGACATCTATGCCCTGAACGCGCTATTTCACCTGAAATACACTGATGGACTACTTCGGCTAATATACCATAAAGCACAGACTATCGATCTGGGTACCTGATGCTCCATCAACTCTTTCAGCCCTCCAGCTACCAGCCTCTATTCCATCCAAAAAGCTTACTACATCAAGCCCTCAAGTCACAGAACAAATACAGAGAGCAATAAGTACTTTAAGATTACTATTTTATCACCAAGATTTGGGGGCAGTTGCGTATGTGTATCTATGGGTTGTGCCTTGTATAATTCAAGGGAACTACCAAATAGAATTTAGATAAAAATATCAAAACTATGCAATACCTGGTTAGTGCTTAGCAAGTAGTGAGCCAATATTTAACACCAGAAAATACATTTTATAAAAAGTATTTACAAAAGCTCAGAAGATTTATCATTAGGTACCAACATTTTTATGAGGGCCCAGTTTAACCAAAACAGTTCGGATGATCTAGTGCTGTCCCAGAAAAAATACACAGAAATGTTAAAAGGTAACAACAATACCTTTGTCATTGATCTTTCATTTGGTGTTCAATCTTTGCATTTAAATCAAGTGATGAAATACCAATTATTGCATATTTAAAATCTGAGGCAACACTTAAATCAGGTTTTGTATTTAGAAGGGTTCAAATATTCAAATGGGGATTTTATTTTGTGTTAAATCCAGGGTTCAAATATGTATATGAGCTTTAGAAAATAACTGTGTTGCCTACTGGAATATACAGAAAGACAAATGGTAGTGGCAACCAGACAAGTAGGGTGTTAGGGGCTAAGCCCCAATTTTTTGTGAAAAGTATATTGTTAAGAAAAGGCTTTTCAATTTTCTACCGCTCTGTCAGTAGCAGGTCTGGGCTACGGCCCGAACGCCCAGCGCTGGGATTGCCTGTCAATTGCTTGCCTATGGGGAGGGCTGCACAAATTAGATACTAGAGATTTCAACATATTAGGTTTACAGTACAGTGTAAATAGACCTCTTTAGGGAGTTTAAAAAACAACAACTTGGTCACTGTATGCTTTCTCTATATCAGGTTTTGCCTAGATGATGCCAAAGATCAAGCAGTATTTACTGAAATAGTAAGAGTCATAATCCCGATAAATCTTTGCTGCAAAATAAAAAAATAAGCAATATTGAATGAAAGCCATCTATGTTTTCTTACACTATCAATATTAGCTATTTATAAGCAATGATATATTTTATGCAGAGTTAATTGAAGCAAACATTTTTAGACCTAAACATTATCTGCAGAAATGCAAGGAAAAAATCTTTGATTGTTTTACTGTAACTATGTAAAATGAATAAGAAAAATTTAGGTTAATGGCATAATTCATAATCTTCACAATTTAAACCAAATTATAATTTGTTAATAACATAAATTGAGAAACTTGGACTCTTTAAAATCACAACTTGCAGCCTCTGACAACCATTAGCAGGCAGGCAATCATTAGCAGAAAATTTGAGATGATAGAAATTCCTTTCAAACTTCAGTCAACCACTGTCTCTAGATAACCTTGTACAGAGGGAACTGTATAATAATATGGTTACCATTGCCACCCACTGATCAAATTACATTATGTAGCTAACCAGCCAGGCAAAGTCGACAATGCTCAACAAGGGATTGTTAGATTAGTCTTTTAATAACCTTCATATGTTTATGACTAGTTAGGAAAGAAATGTCTCTTTCTTGTTTCTCCAAACAAGTCTGACTAAGAATCCCTAGTTTGCTAGTTATTATTATATGTATATGCATCAATATAGTTGTATTTTCTGTCAACCTGCCACAACATACTTACCTAAAAGAGCTTTTATTAGTAAAGTACATTACAGTATATACAGTGTGATAGCTCTGATCAATATTAAATTGTTGATGTCTGTATCATTATAGTAGGAGCCTGACATGCTTGCCACTTGCCAGTATTATTAAATATTGCCCTGTATATATCTATAGAGAGAAAGAATAGTAGCTATACAAGTTAATTGTATAAAAAATAATTGCTAGTTATTAATATTTTCCATCTCTTTCATTTCTGTGCTTGCCATTGCAGTTTTACAAAGAAAACATCAGTAAAGGCCATTCTATGGTCAGTTGCTACGGGATTTATTGACGTTGTTTGGCAATGTTCTAAGACTTGTTTTAAGCTAATGAACATATTTGAATTGTTACATGCCCTCACTGTTCTACCTGTGTGCCTGTGTCTCTGTTAACAAATAGAGGGCCAAATGCCTACGGGCATTTGGGTTCGTAATTAATATAAACCTGCTCTTTTGAAAGCTACACACTTCTCCTTCCGTGACTTTTCCTAAATAGACGAATATTACATTGTTCCATTATTAGAATTCTCAACTCACAAACAGAATTTTGAGAGTATTTACCTTAATCGGCCAACAGCCCAAGGCACTTAGCATTGGTACCGACGCAGGGACGCGGACAGGAAACCAAGATTAAGATTAATAAATGTATTTGGCTAAATTATTATTCACAAAACCAAATACCAACAATCACCAATTATCAATTCAGCAAAGGTATTACATGTTACTGTTTTTTATCAATACAATCGACAAATGACTTTTCTGTATTTTCATGTAGGCTACTGTAAATCTTTCTTTAAAATTGTGTACATGTTGGTTGCATTCTTTTTCAGTGATAACATGTACATGTCTACCTCGGGGACCTCATTGCGGCAATACCTGCATTTTAGTTGCACATGCCACCTTGCACATTCAGTTGGCACATTTATACATCCCATTTACAACATACATTATTAGGAACACCATACTAATACTGTGTTTGACCCCCTTTCGCCTTCAGAACTGCCTTAATTCTACGTGGCATTGATTCAACAAGGTGCTGAAAGCATTCTTTAGAAATGTTGGCCCATATTGATAGAATAGCATCTTGCAGTTGATGGAGATTTGTGGGATGCACATCCAGGGCACAAAGCTCCCGTTCCACCACATCCCAAAGATGCTCTATTGGGTTGAGATCTGGTGACTGTGGGGGCCATTTTAGTACAGTGAACTCATTGTTACGTTCAAGAAACCAATCTGAAATGATTCCAGCTTTGTGACATGGTGCATTATCCTGCTGGAAGTAGCCATCAGAGGATGGGTACATGTGGCCATAAAGGGATGGACATGGTCAGAAACAATGCTCAGGTAGGCCGTGGCATTTAAACGATGCCCAATTGGCACTAAGGGGCCTAAAGTGTGCCAAGAAAACATCCCCCACACCATTACACCACCACCACCAGCCTGCACAGTGGTAACAAGGCATGATGGATCCATGTTCTCATTCTGTTTACGCCACATTCTGACTCTACCATCTGAATGTCTCAGAAACAGAAATCGAGACTCATCAGACCAGGCAAAATTTTTCCAGTTTTCAACTGTCCAATTTTGTTGAGCTCTTGCAAATTGTAGCCTCTTTTTCCTATTTGTAGTGGAGATGAGTGGTACCCGGTGGGGTCTTCTGCTGTTGTAGCCCATCCGCCTCAAGGTTGTGCGTGTTGTGGCTTCACAAATGCTTTGCTGCATACCTCGGTTGTAATGAGTGGTTATTTCAGTCAAAGTTGCTCTTCTATTAGCTTGAATCAGTCGGCCCATTCTCCTCTGACCTCTAGCATTGAGAAGGCATTTTCGCCCACAGGACTGACGCATACTGGATGTTTTTCCCTTTTCACACCATTCTTTGTAAACCCTAGAAATTGTTGTGCGTGAAAATCCCAGTAACTGAGCAGATTGTAAAATACTCCGACCGGCCCGTCTGGCACCAACAACCATGCCACGCTCAAAATTGCTTAAATCCCGTTTCTTTCCCATTCTGACATTCAGTTTGGAGTTCAGGAGATTGTCTTGACCAGGACCAAACCCTTAAATGCATTGAAGCAAATGCCATGTGATTGGTTGATTAGATAATTGCATTAATCAGAAATTGAACAGGTGTTCCTAATAATCCTTTTGGTGAGTGTACATTGTTCTTAATTGTTACACATTTTTTGCACTTCGGGTTAGATGCTAACTGCATTTTGTTACACCATACTTGTTCAATGACAATAAAGTTTAATTTAAGCTAATGCATAGCAATGAAATCAATGACCTCAGTGGATGAATGGGCGCTAACCCCCATATCAACCCAGACACACCTATGCATGTTACTGAAGTGCAATGATGAAATTTAGAGCGTGTAATTCACAAAGGCTAACAAAACTCAATGATTCAATGTCCTGACAGCATTGCAGATGCTGCAAAATGTTGATAAGATGGAGTCAGATAGAAATAGATCCCGAATTCGATGTCTCGGATGTCGAGTCATCACGTGCTTCTGAAAATGTGTACGAAAAGATGGGAAGTCCGGGGTGATGTGATGAGGAACAGGTGTGCGTAATAGTGGCGTGTCTGGGGTGTTCCGTGAATGCGGTGCCACTGTGGCAACCGGAAGAATGGACGATGGTGGCTGATAGGCCGGCGAAAGGGAGCAATGTGGTCGAGCTTCCCCAGAAGGAGGCGATCACAAGAGGCAGCATGACAGTGTTGGCTACTGTAAATCATCCTTTGATCATCTTATTACTCTGCTAATCAAATTTACAAATACAATTAATTGAATAATACACTGCAATGTTTTTACTCGTGGCTACTGTAAATCATCCTTTGATCATCTTATTACTCTGCTAATCAAATTTACAAATACAATTAATTGAATAATACACTGCAATGTTTTTACTCGAAGACAGGCTACATATCCTCAGATCTATCAATTTTATTTCTACGTGTTATTCATACTTTGAAATGTATTGTGTTTATCAAGCAACCTATTTACAGGTATTCATGCATATATTGTCACAAATGATCGATCGATACGTTCTCTTATTTTACCTTATTTAACTTTTTCATTCATTCATTCATTAACAATTTAAAACAAATTGTAGGATACTTATTGTATACAGTGCATTGATTGTACTGCTGTTCCAAGTTTGTGATTTTATAGTTTGCATTTATCTTGGCATTAGTGTTGGACTATTGGTGTTACATCCTTGCATTCCCCTAGGCTTATCAGTCATGGTGCGTAACACAATCCTTTCTAACCCTTCTCATAGGAACTCTTTAGTTTGATACCATACATGTCCATAGTTATGTCACTAGAAAATATAGTATATTTATTATGGTATACATTCAGCAGACACAAATGTTTATAACTCAGTATAAAATGTCCATAAAATTTACATTTAAAATGATGCATACATTTATCCAAAGGTTTGTAAAGCTACTTCACATTAGAACTAGCATTCATTCAACAAGGACAATCACTGAACATTTTGTGAAGAGGGTCATATTTAAAGAAAATAAGACCACTTCTATTTCTAGGACAGCAACAACACATTCCACCCAGAAGTAAAACAAAAATGCTTTTCCATGCACAACCACTGAAAATTAGATACCTTAAGTGTTAATCTTAAAACATTTGTGCGTGCATTATTCAACTGTTAACACACTATTTAGGGCAATGCGTTATGATGCTTCAATAACCATTTATATATTTATAGACCCTTTTAAAAATGGTACCTTGTTCTTTTACCACTGGGAAAAGCTTAAGATTAATAAACAGTCTCTACATATTTCATTTTCTCTGCCCAATGCCATTCCTGAGTGGTGCAGCTGCTAACCCAGGGAACATAACCCCTGAGTTAGCGCCAGCTCTAGCTTTCTAGAGCAGAGCTGACAAAAACAGGGTGGTTTTAACTTGGGTAACAGGGTTAGTGGCTAGTGGAAGACTCAGTGGTAAAGCTGAGTGATCAAGACTCTGGCCTCTTCTCAAAGTTCTGGCTTACACCCGGGGGCAAGTGCTGCTTTCCTAATCTCGGTTCAGCATCAGAGTCCCCTTGAAGTCAGTCCTGCAGGTTGTGTATTAGTTAGGTGGATATAGTAAAGAGAAGCAACCACTGCCAACTTAAGCACAAACATCTGTTCGTTTAAGTGGAATATGCTGGATCCGGCCAGTCAGAATAGAGGCCTTTTCCATGGTTACTTGGCTGGCATGGTTAATTTGCTTTTCAAAAGTGATCTACTCCGGATATTTCATGGATACGACAGAACTATACAGAAATGAAATATAAAAATGAGCAAATAACTTACTCGAATTGTCACTCTGCCTTAGGGATGGGACGACAGACGATTTTAGTACTAATCGCGATGGAAAATACTGAGAATGATAAAATCGTGGAGAAATTCCATAACCCGGATAATTGTAAATCGAGATAATCCCCACATGAGTGACTTGAAAAAGTTCTGCCAGTTGCTGAATTTTCCCTGACTGCTTATCTTATTTTACAAGTAGAGGACAAATCTCATCTCATGTTGTACTAACACCACCAAACATCCTCTGCAATGTATAGTCAATGAAGCCAAATGGCTCTGCAAGCATAAATAGAAAAATATTGTCATTCGATTCCTAAATGTAGTCATGAGTTGGAATTGTATTGTAATAATATAAAGATTTTTTTTTTTTGTCAATTCCTTCACAACAAAACAAGTCTGACCACTACACCTGTATAAAAGATACCTGTCCACAGAAGCAATCAATCAATCAGATTACAAACTCTCCACCATGGCCAAAACCTCCGCCGCCCGAGCCAGCGGCGTCCTCTTCTGTTCCGGCTCCACCTCCACCCGGGCCAGCGGCGTCCCCTTCTGTCCCGGCTCCTCCGCCGCCAGAGCCAGCGGCGCCCCCTTCTGTCCCGGCCACTCCTCCGCCGCCCGAGCCTGCGGTCGCCCCCTTCTGTCCCGGCCGCTCCTCCGCTGCCTGAGCCTGCGGCGCCCCCTTCTGTCCCAGCCGTGCCCCCCCCCCCCGGCCCCTCCCGGCCACTCCGGGTGCCAGGCTTTCCCCGGACAGTTTTGCTGGGGGGTACTGTCACGTCCTGACTATGCCCCTAGCCATCTCTAGGGAACTCTATGCACTTGGGTTTCCCCAATTGGAGGCAGGTGTTGGGTATTGCCTCCAATTGGGGAACCTATTTAAGTTGAGTGTTTGCCCACACTAGTGCGGATTATTTTGGTTTGTTAGCCGTAGGCTATAGTGCCCAGTCATTGGAGCTGTTTTGAGTTTGCGTGTTTGTTTCTTTTGTTCTTCATTAATTAAAACTATGGAGTATCACCACTCTGTCTCTGCGCCTGAGTCCTTCCACCAACTCCATGAAACTACGCCATATTTATGTAGGGCAACAATTCTTTTTTTCCGATTCTCAGACAGTTCTTTGCCATGAGATGCTATGTTGAACACCAAATTTAACACACCTGCTCCTCATTCACACCTGAGACCTTGTAACACCAACAAGTCACATGACACCGGGAAGGAAAATTGGACCCAAAGATAAAATCAAATATTTACAAAAATGTGTAAAAAACTTAGTAAAAAACATTAGTCAGTTTAACTGTATCAATATCATTCACTAATGGCCAATTAGCTGTTGAAACGGCCAGTGGCAAAAGAGGATTTGTTCAGGGCAGGCATGAAGGTATGCTGACACCATCAAATGTACAGCTATGTGGTGTATTGGTTAACGACACAGCCTTCCACATGGGCGACCCGGTTTCAAATCTCAAGATGGCAAAACTTTCTATTGCGGGCAGGCTGAACTAAGATTGCCTGGTTTCTTGTTTTTTAGATTAGATTAAACATATTTGTTATTGAACAAGTACAAGTACAGTACTACAAATTGCCGTTAGCATCAACAAAGAAGTTTGAATAGAGGAGGGCAGAAAATGTACTTCTATTAAGCAGTGTAGAAGCAATGTATGTTACGTTATGTGCAAAGGCGGCAAATGCAGTACAAATGGCAATTCTAAATGCCATTAAACATCCTCTGCAATGTACTGTCATTAAAGCTGGCAACCATATGCATTTAGAGATGTACATGCAGTTATAGTATTAGATAATTATTTGATATTCTTACATTTTTTAAATGCACAAGAACAATATTTATGTAAGAATATCTGATCAGTTGTTTTGAGCTAAGAAGCAGACTTGCTATTGGGATTGTTATTGGATCGTAAAGCTGGATAATATTGGCCATGATAATTGTGGCATGAAATTCTCATATTGTCCCACCCCTACTCTGCTCGTTGTGATTTCAACATCTCCATGAGTATAACAACAATGGTTAACTCAATATGTTTTCTTCTACGATATTATGTATCTTCACAAAAGTGTTTTTTATATTCAAACTATTCTGTGAGCCTCTGCTCTTAGGCAGTTTTGAAAACTGGCAAAGGTTTGCATTATGTTTTATAGAAAGCAATGTTCATACATTTTACATATGGGTGGTCCGGGGAATTTAACACACTATACTGGCATAACAAACACCATGTTCTACCAACAGAAATAGTAGGAAAAAAAATCCCCCCAAAATTTGAAGGCTTAAGTTGGCATGATGTTTTTCAAACCACAAAGCACATGATGCATCTTCAGTAATACCTGAGTGGCAAGGCTGGAGCCCTCGACAATGGTCACCGCGTTAGCACAGCTGGCCCACACAGAATCCTCCAGTACCAGAAGAGTCCGCACTGGCTCAGGTCCAACAACCACAGTCCTATAGGAGTTTGATTCCCACAGCTCACCTAAGAACACAACGAAAGATAATAAGGATTAAGGCTTTCCCAGCACTGGATTTGGGTTCCTTTCTCTATATAGTAGAGTACAAGTAAAAGGTTTGGGTGCACCCACTCGTTCAAAGGGATTTCTTTTGTTCTTATTTTCCATATTGTATAATAATAGTGAAAAAAATGAGAAAACAGAATATGAAGCAACCAAAAAAAAAAGTGTTGAAAAGATCAAGACATATATCATATTGTAGATTCTTCATCGTAGCCACTCGTTGCCTTGATGACAGCTTGGCACACTCTTGGCATTCCTTCATGAGATAGTCACCTGTAATGCATTTCATTGTGACTGATGAGTCCGAATGTGAGATTTTAGGTTTCAACTGGTGTCTTGGCAGACGCAGGGTGAACTGATCTCATCATTTGTGGTTCTCACCGTGAAACATGGAGGAGGAGTAGTGATAGTGTGGGGGTGCTTTGCTAGTGACACTGTCTGTGATTTAATGAGAATTCAAGACATGCATAACCAGCATGGCCACCGCACCATTCTGCAGCGATACGCCATCCCATCTGGATTGCGCTTAATGGGACTATTATGTTTTTCAACAGGACAATGAACCAAATCACAACACAGTGTAATGGCTATTTGACCAAGAAAAAGAGTGATAGAGTGCTGCATCAGATGACATGGCCTCAAAATGAGTGGTGTACTACAGAGTGAAAGACAAGCAGCCAATTACTGCCCCGCATATTTGGGAACTCCTTCCTGACTGTTGGAAAAGTATTTCTAGCAGACTATCTCATGAAGCTAGTTGAGAGCATGCCAAGAGTGTGCAAAGCTGTCATGGGTGCCTATTTTGAAAAATCTAAAACGTATATATACCGTGGGGAGAACAAGTATTTGATACACTGCTGATTTTGCAGGTTTTCCTACTTAGAAAGCATGTAGAGGTCTGTAATTTTTACCATAGGTACACTTGAACTGTGAGAGATGGAATCTAAAACAGAAATCCAGAAAATCACATTGGGATTTTATTGCATGACGTAAGTATTTGATCACCGACCAACCAGTGGGAATTCCGGCTCTCACAGACCTGTTAGTTAGTCTTTAAGAAGCCCCCATGTTCTCTACTCATTACCTGTATTAACTGCAACTGTTTGAACTTGTTACCTGTATAAAAGACACCTGTCCACACACTCAATCAAAGAGACTCCAACCTCTCCACAATGGCCAAGACCAGAGAGCTGTGTAAGGACATCAGGGATAAAATTGTAGACCTGCGCAAGGCTGGGATGGGCTACAGGACAATATGCAAGCAGCTTGGTGAGAAGGCAACAACTTTCGGCGCAATTATTCGAAAATGGAGGAAGTTCAAGATGATGGTCAATCTCCCTAAGTCTGGGGCTCCATGCAAGATCTCACCTCGTGGGGCATCAATGATCATGAGGAAGGTGAGGGATTAGCCCAGAACTACACGGCAGAACATGGTCAATGACCTGAAGAGAGCTGGGACCACAGTCTCAAAGAAAATCATTAGTAACACACTACGCCGTCATGGACTAAAATCCTGCAGCACACGCAAGCGCCTGCCCAGGCCTGTCTGAAGTTTGCCAATGACCATTGGGATGATCCAGAGGAGAAAAGGGAGAAGGTCATGTGGTCTGATGAGACAAAAATAGAGCTATTTGGTCTAAAATCCACTCGCCGTGTTTGGAGGAAGAAGGATGAGTACAATCCCAAGAACACCATCCTAACCGTGAAGCATGGAGGTGGAAACATCATTCTTTGGGGATGCTTTTCTGCAAAGGGGACAGGACGACTTCACCATATTGAGGGGAGGAAGGATGGGGCCATGTATCGTGAGATCTTGGCCAACAACCTCCTTCCCTCAGTAAGAGCATTGAAGATGCTACATAAATTACAGACCAATATGAAGTGTACGTCATGGTCGTCACTGAAGTTTGCTAGTGGCAGAAAACTGAAACAGGCAAGATCCTCAGACTAAAGGAAAAACATTCTTGTTGTGCTGTCAGATGTCAGAAATTGAATTAATAAAAAATATGATTTTTATAGAATACCATGGTCGAAGCAATCTTTTGAAGCTAACTGTAGATGTTTATGTTTGTCAGCCATTAAACAGATAGACTGGACAGATGAAATCATCCAGAATGCTGATCTCAGAGGTGCTCATTTCATAACATGCAAAGTTTGTCCACTGTTTATTACACACAGGCAAAATCAATGATGTAGTTATAGTCATAAAAAGGAATGAGTAACAACAGCAACCACAAACCTAGCATTCTCAGTAGGCTATTTCAAAATGGTAAACATCACTGACAAACATTAACATTATTAGCGAATGTGTAAGCAGAATTAGCATGCAAACAAACAACATTTCTCATATTAGAGGATCATGATCATGGCAATAGTTTATTGCACAGACAACCTTTTCTATTCACAGACTTTTGTATCATGTGCTGACCCACAGTGAGTAATCAATAAGAAAGTCAACTGGGAATTTGGAGCAGGAAATCTCCAACTCTATAAAGTATATGTAATTTAAACAACTAGATCTCTATCTCCATGTTAGGTAAAGTAGGCTTACATGTTAGGCAAAGTACAGTGGAATATTTGTTTTTCTTTTTAGACAGAAACATGATTTTGAGTGTACACCAGTCAAGTTTTAGACCAGGACACAAACCTATATATGCTTGTACTATGAACCAATATCATATCATAAATTGTATGGAAAAAAAAGAAACATTGTGCAGCCCATTTTACTGATGCATCTAATGCCCATGACACAGTGGAACACTTTTTTTCTGGGGATTGTCACTTTTCCATGATTGTTTTCCATGTAATGTATTGTTTAAAAGAGTGCATGTACGGTTGTGTTCATAAGTTTGCATACCCTGCCAGATTGTGAAAGTTTTGCATACATTTTGAAAATATGACTGATCACGCAAAAAAAAACCATATTTTATTTAAGGATAGCGATTGTATGAAGCCATGTATATCACATAGTTGTTTGGCTCCTTTTTATATCATAATAATAATGGAAATCACCCAAATAGCCCTGATCAAAAGTTTACATACCATCGAATGTTTGGCCTCGTTACAGATATACAAGCTGACACACAGGTAAAAATGGCATTTAAAGTTGAATTTCCAACACCTGTGGTGTTTTAAATTGCAATTAGTGTCTGTGTATAAATAGTCAATGTGTTTGTTAGCTCTCACGTGGATGCACTGAGCAAGATCTCTTGATACCAAGCCATGGTCAGGTAGACCAAGAAAGATTTTGCCCAAGAATTGTTCAAGATACAAAGAAAAACCCACAAGTAACCTTAGAAGAAATACAGGCTGCTCTGGAAAAACACGGTGTGGTTGTTTCAAGGTGCACAATACGACAATACTTTAACACCTTGACACGCCTCACTGCTTCTGGCACACTGATTTTTGGAGTGACGAGACCAAAATAGAGCTTTATTGTCACAACCATAGGTGCTTTTTAGAGAGTGTTGGGGGTGTGTGAGCTCAAAAAGGCAGGGGGATCTGGTGAAAATTGATGGCAAGATGAACGCAGCATGTTATTAGGAAACACTGGCAGACAATTTGCATCCTTCTGCACGAATGCGGCGCATGGGACTTCCCAGCACGACAATGACACCAAGCACAAGGCCAAGTTGACTCTCCAGTGGTTACAGCAGAAAAAGGTGAAGGTTCTGGAGTTGCCATCAAAGTCTCCTGACTTTAATATCGTCAAGCCACTCTGGGGAGATCTCAAACATGCGGTTCATGCAAGACATTGCATGACCTGTATGCATTTTGCCATGATGAATGGGTAGCTATACCATCTGCAAGAATTCGGGGCCTCATAGACAACTACTACAAAAGATTGCACACTGTCATTGATTCTAAAGTTGGAAATACACAGTTTTAGGAACTTTGAAACAGAGGTCAGTTATTTTTTTTCTTTGTTGACATATTTTGTTTTACGATTGTTCTATTCTGTTATGATCTATGGTTGAATGTGAATGCCATAAGAAATAAATGACATGTGTTACAAAAGTAAATTGCTCTTAATTGCATAGTTTAAATAAAGGTAAATAATAATAAACACCTAATATACATAATCATACCCTGTTATACCGGAACCACAATTTGCTGAAATGGAAGCATCTCATGCCTTTGCTTTAAGAGTTTTACAGAGCCTCTGTACGCTAAACAATAACGCATTCACACCCACATGCCATACAGCTGCCATGCAATTTAATCAGCTTTTCAACTTCTTTATCACAACTTCATTTTTTCCTAATCAGTGTGAAAATGAAACAGACCTTTTTCCTTTCAGTTGTAATCACAGGGCGCCCATAGCAGCTACCGTGGCAGCACATTATGAAGTGCCTTACATAAGCTATTCATTTGCAGTGCGTTGATGAAGCAAAATTAGAGAAGAAAGTGCACCCAGCCATTTAATTAACATTTTGAGTTGTTTATTTCCTGCCTTTCAAGCAAGAATAGCTTTGCAATGCTTTCTGACTTCTCCAGGTTAATTGCTTGGCATGTTCTAAATGTCGTTTTTCCACATTTAAAAAAGTTATGCACAAGCTTGGGCCATGTCATGTCTCTGCCACATGCATTGTAGAAAAAAAAATGCTGAACACTGGATAACAAAAACAATTAGTCCATCTGAACATTAGAGCCATAGACTAAGACTTAGATTAATTTGATAAAAGAAATTGTGATTTTCTGCAGAGCACCTGAAAAGCAATTTGTATTCCTTTTGATAAAAGTCCCATGTGAGGACTTGATATTTTCCTGTTCCAGTATGCTTTCCAGGCAGTAATGTGCCACCCAGGGTCATCAATCTTTAACAGCTGTGCAGAAAGAATGTAAAGACATTGCATGGCAGGTCCACGCTCCACTCCAGAGCTTTTCATCTGTCTTCTCCCGTTTATTTATTTATATACTTTCCATAACATGAATAGTTATATTTAATCGTCATGCAGCACACTGCCATAATTAATCATCCTTTCTGCTTGGCTGGAGGTGAGAGCGGTGCATGGTGCAGGCAAGATCCAGGGAGTAACATTGATACAGCCAGGTAAGATGCACGGAGTTGGTGATAGAGCCATTGATTTGCCTCAAGCTGTGGTCATGACTGTGGTCATGAGTGTTGAGATGATGCCAAATCTACACTTCGAATGACCACAGCATGACAGTGAATAATAGGCATTTGTAAAAGTATTATAAGGTAACATCTTTCATGCACTCACACCTATCCCAAACGCATTCACTCGATAGATTCCCTGAACATCTTCTTTTGCAAGGCATTTCTTCACAAGCGAGCAGAATCCATGACAGAAATTGTTTCTCACACTCACCGAGGCATTTACTCCAGAAAAAAGAAACCTGTCTTTCACAAATTGAAACAAGGAAACATTGAGTCCTAATTGTACATATTAATTTAATTGGATAATTTCCTCAAATGCATTTTTTGTTGCAGATACAAACCCTCTTAATAATGTATAATAACAAAAATAATTGAAAAATGTTAATGCCACATTTGCAATCCATAAACATTTATGCTACAGTAGGCTAATGAGATAATAAAATCATTATCTGCATTAATACCAATGACTAGCTGATATTAATAAAAGCATTAGTGGTGTAACCATTATGTAATTATCCTGCTTTAATTGTTTTAAGGGTGATCGCTAAAAACAAGTGTTTCTTGATTAGTTTTGCTACATCAGTAGCGAGACAAATGAACAATTCCGGCATTTTGATTTGAAATCTGTGGGCTCTCCCCTTAACATACACAGAAAGACCTTGGCAAATGCTTACCTCCATTGCTCCTTTCATAGACAATCATGGTTCCATTCCTGAGCCCAGCAAACAGGAAACTGTTGCAGTGTTTGAGGCACAGGACAGGGCAACCCTGAAGATTCCGCAGGGTCAATACGCACTGGGCTGCAGTGTCCACACTGCCATAAACCAGGATGCTGGTGGAAAAATGAGTAGGAGGTGTACATTTCAAAGAACATCACTGAAAATCCTAAGAACCTATTAAATCTATATATATATATATTTTTTTTTTTTTATCTGGTTGATAATGTGTATGTTTCATGCATATTCAGTGCTGTGAAAAGTTTTTAGCGTCAGTCAGATTGTGTATTTTTTATGTTTTCATATTTAATTCATGATCTTTTTGTTGGTGTTACAGTGGGGAAAACAAGTTTTTGATACACTGCTGATTTTGCAGGTTTTCCTACTCACAATGCATGTAGAGGTCTGTAATTGTTATCATAGGTAAACTTCAACATTTTATGGTTTTTAAATAATTAATTAGCATTTTATTGCATAACATAAGTATTTGATACATCAGAAAAGCAGAAATTAATAATTGGTATAGAAACCTTTGTTTGCAATTACAGAGATCATACGTTTCCTGTAGTTCTTGACAAGGTTTAGACACACTGCAGCAGGGATTTTGGCACACTCCTCCATACAGACCTTCTCCAGATCCTTCAGGTTTCGGGGCTGTCACTGGGCAATACGGACTCTCAGCTCCCTCCAAAGATTTTCTATTGGGTTCAGGTCTGGAGACTGGCTAGGCCACTCCAGGACCTTGAGATGCTTCTTATGGAGCCACTCTTTAGTTGCCCTGGCTGTGTGTTTTGGGTCATTGTCATGCTGGAAGACCCAGCCACGACCCATCTTCAATGCTCTTACTGAAGGAAGGAGGTTGTTGGCCAAGATCTCGTGATACATAGCCCCATCCATCCTCCCCTCAATACGGTGCAGTCGTCGTGTCCTCTTTGCAGAAAAGCATCCCCAAAGAATGATGTTTCCACCTCGATGCTTTACGGTTGGGCTGGTGTTCTTGGGGTTGTACTCATTCTTCTTCCTCAAAACACGGCAAGTGGAGTTTAGACCAAAAAGCTCTAGGCCACTTCAGACGGGCCTGGACATGCGCTGGCTTGAGCAGGGGGACCTTGCATGCACTGAAGAATTTTAATCCATGACGGCGTAGTGTGTTACTAATGGTTTTCTTTGAGACTGTGGTCCCAGCTCTCTTCAGGTCATTGACCAGGTCCTGCCATGTAGTTCTGGGCTGAGCCCTCACCTTCCTCATGATCATTGATGCCCCACGAGGTGAGATCTTGCATGGAGCCCCAGACTGAGGGAGATTGACCGTCATCTTGAATTTCTTCAGTTTTCTAATAATTGCGCCAACAGTTGTTGCCGTCTCACCAAGCTGCTTACCTCTTGTCCTGTACCCATCCCAGCCTTGTGCAGGTTTACAATTTTATCCCTGATGTCCTTACACAGCTTGGCCATTGTGGAGGGGTTGGAGTCTGTTTGATTGAGTGTGTGGACAGGTATCTTTCATACAGGTAATACGTTCAAACAGTTGAAGTTAATACAGCTAATGGGTGGAGAACAGGAGGGCTTCTTAAAGAAAAACAAACAGGTCTGTGAAAGCCGGAATCGTACTGGTTGGTGTTTTAGATCTCACAGTACTGGTCCGTATCACACAGTTGTAGAAAAACCTGCAAATTCATCAGTCTATCAAATACATACCACTGTAGTAGTATGTGGGGAGAATATGAAAGGGGAAAAAATACATGTGAGAGATACTTCACTTGTTTGGTGTCCAAGAAAACCAAAATGCAGTAAGGTGTGAAATAGTTATTCACCATATAGTTATTTGTATAGTAGTCAACTCAACCTAATGAAAGGGATAGTTAGGGTCAGTTGTTTGCATCCTTCATTTGACTACCAGACCTGATTTGGGCTAGCCCTGCACAAAATACATCTAAATTTAGGGTAAAAAGTTATTTACACCCTGAACATCTGAGTGACTTTACAGTCGAAGCATTACAGTTCAATTTCTAATGCTTTGGGGCTCCACTGAACCACGTATTGTCATGAAGGAGAAAGTTTGGGACAGCAGTGAATCTCCCCAGGAGAGGTTCTGCCAAAATCCCTTCAAGTTACAAAGAACATTGGAAGAACATCCAGGGATCTGCCGATCTCTCTCCCTTTGCTGAGATCTTTGTTCATGAATTTTCCCTTAGAAATGCACATGGCACAAAAGGAACTTTTGTGTTCAAAATGGACCCGACAGTAAGGGTTGGAAAACTATGGCTGACAAAAAATAAAATGTAATGGGGATGAACAAACGTGTCAGTCAGCTTTAAATTTGGACAACAATTGTGGACCGATTGTGTTCATCTTAATAAGCATCCAATACACTTCTTTGATCTCCTGTTTTTGTATCCTATTGCTGTGTTGTCATTATTTTTCCCAGTTACAGTATTGGTGAAGTCTAATACCTTACTGTCCACACATACAGCTCTGGAAAAAATGAAGAGACCACTGCAAAATTAACAGATTAACGGGTTTTACTATTCATAGGTATGTATTTGAGTAAAATAATATTTTTTGTTTTATTCTATAAACTACTGACAAGATTACTCCCAAATTCCGTCCCAAAATATTGTAATTTAGAGTATTTATTTGTAGAAAATAACAACTGGTAAAAATAACCAAAAACATGATGTATGGTATTCAGAACTCAAATAATGCAATGAAAACAAATTCATATTTTTAGACAACATACTAATGTTTTAATTTAGGAAGAGTTCAGAAATCAATATTTGGTGGAATAACCCTGATTTTTAATCACAGCTTTCATGTGTCTTGGCATGCTCTCCACCAGTCTGTCACATTGCTGTTGGGTGACCTTATGCCAGTCCTGCTGGAAAAAACAATTCTCAGAATTGGGGAACATTGTCAGAGCAGAAGTAAGCAGGTTCCAGGATAACTTTGTACTTGATTCATGCGTCCTTCACAAAGACAAATCTGTTCGATTCCAGCCTTGCTGAAGCATCCTCCCGATTATCACCGATGCTCCACCAATGTTCAAAGTGGGTGCGAGACACTGTGGCTTGTAGGCCTATCCATGTCCCGTCTAACCATTAGACGACCAGGTGTTGAGCAAAGCAAAAAATTTAACTCGTCAGAGAAGAGGACCTTACTCCATTCCTGTACGGTCCAAGCCTTATGGTCTTTTGCAAGCCTGGCACTTCTTTGCTTCTCATTGATGAAGGGCATTTTTCTAACATGGCACAACTTCAGCCCTGCCCCTAGGAACCTGAACGAACAGTCCCCACCGTGCACACCCCAGCCGCTGTTTGCCAATGTTTTTGAAGGTCACTTGATGCCATCTTATGGTTGTTGTGTCATCTTGGTCGGTGGACAGTCATCCTCTGCCTGTCTGCAGCTTTGTTGTCCCCAATATCTGTTGCTTGACCTTGTTCTTTTTGCAAGAGGATAGTGATGACCATAGCAGTGGTTTTTATACTTTTCCTTGTTAAATTAGATTTGGTTCAGGTTATCACCTAATCCGTACCTCATTAATTAAATAAGGTGTACCTGTGTTGGAATTTAACAGACACAAATGGAATGGCTACCATACATGTAGAAATGCTGATTTAAGAATTATTAGGTGGTTATTTTTCCAGAGCTTTATATCCAGTCATTGTATAAAGTACATTTACAGAAATATTTTTTTTAAAGGCAAAACACTGGTTATGGGATGTCATATGAATATTGGCTCCTCTCTTGGCCAAACATTTTGTTGTCGATGAAAAACACCAGGTTGATTGTTTAAAACATGATTCAGATTATTCCGGAATAATAATGGACCACGACATATTTCAATAACAGCTCTTTTCTAGCCTGCAAATCAATTGTGACTTATCAAATCTCTGCCCCTAAAAATCCATAAATGTATGCACACACGAGGGTGTAAGAAAATCATGTGAGAAAATGTTGTGTATGTGTGTGTGCTGACCCTCACATGGTCATATGCTTAAGAATCAATCTTAACTTCAACTTGTTGTGCTGGACATTTGATTCATTACACTTCCCATTGCTTATCTATGGAAAAATGTACTTGTTTCTCAAAAGACAAAGTTAACCAATATTGGAGTTGACAATTTATTCTGTCCTGCTACAACATTCAGATATTGCCATTACATTGTGTAATTTTTCTCCTCTCAGGAAAAAATATACATGTGAATAAGTCAATATAACCAAGTCAATGGCAATTTTTTAATGTTATTTTGGGGCCCAAATGAAAATTTAACAAATGCTGAGAAAAGAACTATAGCAAACTAGCAATATTTTTGTCCTGAAATGCAAATTGATTATTTTCTTTGTCCAAGAAAGTAATTAAGTCTCCAGAAATATTAAACTATTCCTCCTTAACATCCAGTAGAAATTGGAAAATATACAGTATATGGGAAAATAAGAAGTAGTTGTATAACAGTATTCAAAATGCATGACATCGACTCAGATTTACAGTACTATAGACAGGCTAACTTGTTTTGTAAGTCAGACAATAACCTTACATACATTCAATACTGAATACAACGCACAAATAAGTAAGCAGGACAATGGTGGAGATACCAACAGCAGTATATACAAAAATATGTCTGTCATCATCATCAACAACCTATTAGTCAATTGATAAATGTTGTGCTGACCTCACCTTCCATCATCCAGTCCCAAACAGATGGTGTTCCCCACCCCAGTAGGGTTCTTGAGGGTCCCAGCATCCACCTCAACCCCATCTTTGTGTTTGGATTCAGGCACATACTCCAGACACTTCACTGGAGACCCCACCTGGAGGCACTTTACAGGGCGCGGTATTGGTCTGTTGAGGGAGAATATCTCCACCTGCCCTTGGGTGGCATCTCCTCCACTAGCAACCTGGTAAAGAGATAAGCAGAAGTAAAAGTAAGACATTTCCCCCAACAAGTCACCTGCGAAGAGTGGGTATGTAAGGGCAGTAAGATCCTCCTCCGCTATTCTACCTTGAAAGAGAGTAGGCAAGCATCACTGGTAAGCCACAGGGTCAAGACATCTCCACTAATCACCAGAGTTGGCAATTACAGCTCAATATAGACTGTAGGTCAGAGCACTGAAAGGCTAACACAGCACAGGCAAATAGGGTTTGGGGGGGGTGATTTTGAAATATATTGCATAGGAGACTATGGGTCATCTTTTCCGATGCTGGTTCATGATTGCAATTTGTAAGTCTTCTGAAAGTACTCTTGAGAGACCTCTTAGTTGTGATATTTGTCGTTGGTTTGCAATTCCATGTAGATTTAGCAATCCTTTCAAATATCTGTAGACTTCCTTTATTTATAAATATCCCTCAGAGAAGGCTGCAGACTAATAGATTCACAATGTATTTTCAGGAACATCAAACAAACTCAAATATTCTCATCACTAGAGAAGAGATATTAAAAATACTTTGAAAGAGTGCATTGCTTAACAATTGAAGGTCTTCTTTAAGACGATTGATTAAATGTCTGCGCCGGGGTATGAGCAATGACAAACTCAATTCCAATTATTTTTTTAATCTATTTTTTTATACAGAAAGATCAACTGAGACCAATGTCTTTTTCACAGCTGAGCGCTGTATTACAGTATGTACATAAAAGGAATTAACACAAACTAACAACAATAATCACAATTGACAATAAAAATATAATTTCTAAGACATTCATATTGACTTATAGGCACTACAACATTCAGCTTACAACCAATCTGAAATGCATTCTATGAGTTTGTGTTAAAATATTCAAAAGAAGCTTTAACCATGGCCAGTTCTGAATAAGTCTGCAGTACCTCCAGTACTAGCCTGTATTGAGAGCATATTTTATTTTGCGGGCAGATAGTCAGAATTTGTTCTCCGCAATTGTGGAACGTTTAATGATGTACACTGCACATCTATGAGCTGTTTCTGACCAAGCTGAATAAATAATTAATGTAATTAATTTTGCTACGGAGAGTGGTTATGAAATGTTCACCATACAATTAAAATAATCGATAACTTTAGTTCCACAATTATACTTCCATTGTCTGGTTTTGCAGTTCTTTTAAAAAGACAGATGAACATTTTAGTAGCAGTGATGGGATCCCCTGAGCTGTATAACTGCAAGCAATTTTCCTACAGAGACGCAAAAAAGAAAAATGCAACAGGTATACAGGCGTCCGAAATTGTTGGTGTTTCTGGAATCAATATGAGACAGCTTGTTAGGTTACCTGATTGGTGGCTACCCAATTCTAACAAACTGTTTTTCTAGCTAGCATTGCACGTTGTATCAGAATAACATCAATTAGGAGCATGAATTGAGACTTGGGTGCGAGGAGCAAGGCGATATATATACTATATATTCCTCACATCCATTGCACAAACGCATGTATAGCCTACTAACAGGTTTTTAGGCTGTTGTTTTTAAACCAATGCCAAGTAAACATGATTCATGACATGAATACAAACCCTCCGATGATATATTGAAAAAAATACCTGACATGAATGCAAACTCTCCAATGATATATTGGAAAAAAATGCCTGTAAAGCGCTGAGGTCAAGCCAACTGGCAATAAAGTTACAAGTAAACAATAAATGCACGAAAGTAGCTCGATCCCATCAGCACCAACTAAAATCAGGCTCTTACTGGATGGTGCCGAGGCTCAAATATTAAAAGTGTGTTGACAGCTTAAGTATTTGAAATGAATTGCAAATGTCAATGCGTTAACTTTGACATCCTTGATACACAGTGTAACGATTATGTAAACAGGACACCAGGGCCAGAGTTCACAATCAAAGAGTTGAATAACTAAACTGAAGTGGGGGAAAAACGTCAGGAACACAAACAAGGCAGGCAGGCAGAAATAAAATACAGCAGACAACACACACAATAACTCATCAAGGGCAGAAAAGAACTGGGCAGAGTAAATAGGAAACTAACAAGACGCATTTTTAAACAATAATGACAAACGGACAGGCTATATTCAAGAACAAAACAGAACAAAAACCGACAGCTTTTTGTTATGATGCTAGCTCACCCAGACACACCCACAAGTGAAGCACTCAGGGTGATGTTATATTTGGCTATCTGAAATTTCACGAACAGTATGAAGGTACCATAACTGTGGATGTTCACTAGGCAATGTGGCTAGGATAGAGTGACCAGGTTTCAAACGGTTACTGAAAAATAAAGCCACCGGCTATTTTAGGCAAATATCTGACACATTTTGCTTGCCATGAAAGGCGTGCGCGATACACATTTCCACTGGTTCCCTTTACATTGTTTGGAAATACTACTTAGCAGGAACACATTTCCTTTGGTATTATAAAGTGACGACAATTACTAGTAGTACAGCAGCTGCTATATCTCCTATTGAGCAATTTAGATTTTCATTAACACTAGAACCGCCACAGGGCAAATTTTACCCGTAGACGTTTTTCAATTATAACTAACTACATTTTATAAAGATATTGAAGGCCTCCAGCATTGATCTTTTCTATGATGTTGTGTTGCACTCCCTATTGTTATATATGGGCATTTATACCTACTGTGTGGCAAAAAAGTATTTAGTCAGTCACCAATTGTGCAAGTTCTCCCACTTAAAAAGATGAGAGGTCTGTAATTTTCATTATAGGCACACAATATCCAGAAAATCACACTGTAGGATGTGTAATGAATTTATTGGTAAATTATGGTGGAAAATAAGTATTTGGTCAATAACAAAAGTTCATCTCAATACTTGGTTATATACCCTTTGTTGGCAATGACAGAGGTCAAACGTTTTCTGTAAGTCTTCACAAGGTTTTCACACACTGTTGCTGGTATTTTGGTCCATTCCTACATGCAGATCTCCTCTACAGCAGTGGTGTTTTGGGGCTGTCACTGGGCAATATGGACTTTCAAGTCCCTCCAAAGATTTTCTATGGGGTTGAGATCTGGTGACTGGCTTGGCCACTCCAGGACCTTGAAATTCTTCTTACGAAGCCACTCCTTCGTTGCCCGGGTGGTGTGTTTGGGATTATTGTCATGCTGAAAGACCCAGCCACGTTTCATCTTCAATGCCCTTGCTGATGAAATTTCACGATACATTGCCCCATTCATTCTTTCCTTTACACGGATCAGTCGTCCTGGTCCCTTTGCAGAAAAACAGCCCCAAAGCATGATGTTTCCACCCCCATGCTTCACAGTAGGTATGGTGTTCTTTGGATGCAACTCAGAATTCTTTCTCCTCCAAACAGGACGAGTTGAGTTTTTACCAAATAGTTCTATTTTGGTTTTATCTGACCATATGACATTCTCCCAATCCTCTTCTGGATCATCCAAATGATCTCTAGCAAACCTCAGACGGGCCTGTACTGGCTTAAGCAGGGGGACATGTCTGGCACTGCAGGATTTGTGTCCCTGGCGGCGTAGTGTGTTACTGATGGCAGCCTTTGTTACTTTGCTCCCAGCTCTCTGCAGGTCATTCACTAGGTCCCCCCGTGTGGTTCTGGGATTTTTGCTCTCTGTTCTTGTGATCATTTTGACCCCACAGGGTGAGATTTTGCGTGGAGCCCCGGATCGAGGGAGATTATCAGTGGTCTTGTTTGTCTTCCATTTTCTTATAATTGCTCTCACAGTTGATTTCTTCACACCAAGCTGCTTACCTATTGCAGATTCAGTATCCCCAGCCTGGTGCAGGTCTACAATTTTGTTTCTGGTGTCCTTTGACAGCTCTTTGGTCTTGGCCATAGTGGAGTTTGGAGTGTGACTGTTTGAGATTGTGGACAGGTGTCTTTTATACTGATAACATGTTCAAACAGGTGCCATTAATACAGGTAACGAGTGGAGGACAGAGGAGCCTCTTAAGGAAGAAGTTACAGGTCTGTGAGAGCCAGAAATCTTGCTTGTTTGTAGGCGACCAAACACTTATTTTACAGAGGTGTTTACCAGTAAATTCATTAATAATCCTACAATGTGATTCTCTGGATTTTTTTTCTAATTTTGTCTCCCTTTTGCCCCACTGTATAACCGCCACAGGGTAAATTTTACCTGTGTATTTTTGTTAGGAATTACCTCAGATCACACACTCTGTTAGACCATATATATATATATATATATATATATATATA